>JAUZSU010064839.1:0-20787 GCA_034780255.1 Parotocinclus maculicauda | reverse complement strand
ATGTCTCTCTCCATGTCTCTCTCCATGTCTCTCTCCGTGTCTCTCTCCGTGTCTCTCTCCGTGTGTGTGTGTGTGTGTGTGTGTGTGTGTGTGTGTGTGTGTGTGTGTGTGTGTGTGTGTCTCATTGTTTTTCTGTCTCTTGTCTGTATGTCTCCCTGTGTGCCTGTGTTATTCCCGGTACAGGAAGCGGATGGCCGCCTCAGAACTCTCCAAGTCAATGAACGAGTTTCTGATCAAGCTGCAGGATGATCTGAAGGAGGCCATGAACACCATGATGTGCACCAAGTGTGAGGGCAAGCACAAGTACGTCCTTTGATCGTCAATAATGAATTAACTATACGGCTTTAACCAGCACTTACCCAAAATAAAATACAAACGATCTAATGGGTTTTGTTAAATTCTTCTTACAAACACGTCTTAAGATGAGGATCTGTACGTTCTCGTTGTGCTTGCATTTTCCGTTTTCAAAGTCTACACCCATTCTCTATTGGGGACAGGTCAGGACTGCAGAGGGTCCAGTCCAGTACCCGTACACTCTTCTTCCACAGCCATGCTTTTATATTATAATTATTTGGGAAACATTGTTTATAAACCTTTGGCGATAAACTGGAGTTCCTCTGATCATCTTTACTCCTCATAGACTCAGCCTTTCCTGGATGCTGCTTTTGTACCATGCCTATAATCAGCTGTTGTTCTGCAGGAGGTTCGAGATGAACCGTGAGCCTCACGAAGCTCGGTTCTGTGCCGAGTGTAACAAACATCACGGTGCTGAGGAAGGAGACCTGTGGGCGGAGTCCAGCATGCTCGGCCTCAAGATCACCTACTTCGCCTTCATGGATGGAAAAGTCTATGACATCACTGGTATGAGGACTTTAATTTGCGATAAGCCAGTTTCCAGAGTACAGTGTATCACAAAAGTGAGTTCACCCTTTACATTTCTGCAGATTAAAATATATCTTTTCATAGGACAAGACTGACAAAATGACACTTTGACACAATGAAACGTAGTTTGTGTGCAGTTTATATAACAGAGTAAATGTATTCTTTCCTCAAAATAACTTAATATACAGCCATTATGTCTAAACCACCGGCAACAAAAGTGAGTACACCCCTAAGAGACTACCCCTAAATGTCCAAATTGAGCACTGCTTGTCATTTTCCCTCCAAAATTTCATGTCTCTTGTTAGTGTTACTAGGTCTCAGTTGTGCATAGGGAGCAGGTGTGTTCAGTTTTGTAGTACAGCTCTCACACTCTCTCATACTGGTCACTGAAAGTTTCACCATGGCACCTCATGGCAGAGAACTGAGGATCTTAAAAGACGAATTGTTGCGCTACATTGCCAACACCCTAATACTGAGTTGCAGCACAGTGGCCAAGATCATCCAGCGTTTTAAAAGAGCAGGGTCCACTCAGTACAGACCACATAATGGCTGTATACTGAGTTATTTAAAATAGTAGTAATAATAAATTTACACAGTTATATAAGCTGCACACAGACTACTTTTCATTGGGTCAAAGTGCCATTTTGTCCGTGTTGTCCTATGAAAAGATATACTTTAATATCTGCAGAAATGTGAGGGATGTATGGACAAACGTATTTGGACACACCTCTTAATCTGAATCAAGGTGTTTGAGTGTAAGATCCAGGGCCTAAAGGCCATGCAGTCTGTCTTTATAAATGTTAGTAACGGCACTGTTACAACAAGGCTCCATATTAATGCCTGTAATTTAGGAATGGGACCACAAGAATGCCCCTGTACTTGGAATCTGGAGCTGTCCCAATACTTTTGTTCATATGGTGTTAGTCGTATGAAAATGTAATATTGTTACAGGTCGATTGCAGAGTTCGTTTTAGGCTAAACTGTGCCCATTTGTGTTTGTGCAGAATGGGCGGGTTGCCAGAGAATAGGAATATCCCCTGACACGCACCGAGTCCCCTACCACATTTCCTTCGGTTCAAAAAGCAACAGCGGCTCGAACCGCCACAGGTACTGCAGGGGAATTTACATTTATGTGCACGATTTTATTGACACGCTAGCTACGAAAAGGTTTGAATTGTGGGGAAATTTATTTTAGTGAACCGTTTCTTGTTTGCTCTTCATCTCAGGTCTCCTTCGGGCCATCCCCCAGCCCCTGGCTCGGCCACAGACCTGCACGATTTCTTCACCCGCATTTTTCAGGGGGCTCCGGGAGCAGACGCCTCTGCCAATGGAGGCTTTTTCCCCCCGGGGTCAGCCCCTCACCACCCCGGGAACGCAGGGCCGGGACCCCCTCCTCAGTCTGGCCTTTTTAGCCAGCGAGGCGAACCCGGGGAGAGCTGGAGTGACGGCGGGAAAAATCCACGGCGGAGAAAGAAAGCACGCAAACCGTTTCAGCGCTGAGAGACGACCTGATAAAGGGACACGCGACCGCTGGGAAATTAAGCAAAACAAATGCAGGGCGAGCTCCGTGTAGCGAGTCGATGGGACCTGGGGGGGGAGTTGAGGATGTTCGCGCTCTTGTTTGTGCGCGGTTAGATCAGGTTCGAGCTCCTGTCGCTCACGGCTTTCCGTTTTCACATCACGCGCAGTTCCTCCACCGCACGGCTTTTATTTTTTAGTTTACCCATGACGTTTGCATCGTTTTGTCGTTCCTGAGTCAGTATTTTTACGTTTCTTTTTATCTTGACCTCAGGGGTGATCAGACGGCGAGAACAGCGCACGGGCGGGTCACACGATCGCCGTGGTGATCGTCCATCGCTCGGCTCTCTTTGCTCATACTTGAATGAACGATTTGATTATTTTGAGTTTTTATTTCTTTTGTGTTGTTGTTGCTTTATTCGGTGTTAGATGTCCTAAATTCTTTCACCCCAGTGAGCTCCGCGCGGCCCAGCCTGGCCCAGTTTTCTTTAAAAAATTATTTACATTATAATCATATAAATATGATTATTTAAGTAACATTTGTGCGAAAATCCAAAAAACACCCAAAATCTGTGATCATATTTGCAGATACAGCGTTAGCTATGATTATTTGAGGTGTCACCACAGTTGCTAGCCCACCTCTGTGACCCGGCGGTGCCTTCTGATTGGCCAAAGTGTCACACAGGCACAATATCCGGACAACCTAGAGTTATCTGATGATTTTGAAAAAAAAGATAGGACCTATAATGTATATCACATGGCACCAACAAGCAGAAAGGACTTTTATTCTGGTATGTTTTGGAACGTGTGCCAGGTTTGAGTTTCCGTTCGGGTCGGGGCAAGCAACAAATATGTAACAGTGAAATGAGGATATTGTTTAAGATACGTGATAAAAATAAAAATACGCTTGTGCAATATAAACCACGTACATAACGTAATTTTATAAGCCTTAAACCGCTGATATATATATATATATATAATAAATAAATATGGAATCCAGTATATTTCAGACACACACCAAGGTGTATTTTCACCACATCCCAGAGCTCACTGGGAGCAAAAATTTGAAAGAAAGCACTTTTTAAAAAATAAAGACATCCTAACGCAGGCGGATTCATCATTTTTGAGAGCTTATGTTTCATGCTCGGCCTTTTCCATCGCTCGTGATTTTCACATTTTCACATCTTTATAAATCAGTGGTGTCGGTTTCAATACTGTGATGCATTTCAGAGAAACGTCCGGGTTCATATCGAGACGGTTTAGGCCTTACGAGACGACGCTCTCCTACTGTTTACGCTGTTATGACCTCACCGTCTGTCACATCTAGAAAGCAGGGTAACGCTGGAGATCAGGCGTGTGCCGGCAATCGGTTGCAAGGCACTTACGAGAGCCGGTATTTGAACCCATGATGTTCTGATTAGTAGACCTATGATTGCATGTTTCCACTACTCCAACCATATTTACAGCTTTAAGCTTCCCCCACACTCTTTCCACATCAGGGTTCTTTGGTGCCTATCCTGGCAAACACAGGTTGCAAACCCAGATCCTCTGGATCTGTTGGTTCTTCCGTCTGAGCCTTTTATCTAAGGGAACTTGCAGTGAAGCTGGAAATTTGAGGGTTTAAAGCTTGGTCAGAGCCAGGATTCGAACCCACAACCATCTACATAGTTTTATCTACTAAGCCACCAAACAGGCAGGACTCGCACCCTGTCAGACGCAGAAATCGTCGTCGGTAAAGGGATGTCGACATAGGCCTGATCTGGAGCTCGTTCAGAGCAGCCTGTGAGATCTCCAGACTCTTTGTACAGGAGCGTTAATGAATGAGATTTATCAAAGCAGACTTTATATTTGCTCGGGTATTGCTGTATCCAGGTCTAGGATTGTTTCTTTTCACTTTATAATCACGCGCAGAGCGTTTAATACAGCTTTACGTGTGTTTGTATTCGTTTGGTTCATCAAAGCTGTATCCGGATGATCGTTACAGTAGGATAAGAGAAATTGAATCCATTTATGCAAAAAGATTTCTACCACGATAAACTCTTGACAATCACTAGAACGGTGCAGGAGTCTTCAGCAAAAATTAAAAAATTAATAAACGTCGCTCGGAGCTTCATCCACCAGGTTCCTATAAAAGCTTAACTGCTGCTTCTGTTCGTTTGGGGGTTTTTTTTCGTTTGGGTTTTTTTCTTTTCGTATTAAAGTTAATTTCTGTAGATATAACATCTCTTGTGTTGAGGACTGTTTTCTAGTCTCTTTGATTCTTTGCACTGCACTCTTCAGAGCTTGTTCACTAGATTTTACTATGGGACTGCAGGATCCACCTTGGTTCAGCCATGGGAGCTTCGAGCTTATCCTTAATCTGTTTGGGGCTGAGCCAGTGTTGCCAGGTGTATGATAATTATCGTATTTGTATGATAATTTGTCCTCTACGATGTAAACTCAGTAATCCCAAAAAAGGCCAAATATACAATATATAATTTGACCATTATGTGAATGTGTGGTTGCAGTCGTTTGAAATCAGCCTGTCACAACCGTCTGTCTGAGTTTTAGTCCGCTGTGCCTGCCCCATGAGTGAGGAAAAGAAAAAAAGCTGTGAGTGTCTGTTAGATGCTGTTCAATACTAGAGTGACTATAGCACATCAATAGACTTTTTTTGGTTATGACGGGTGTACGATAATTTCCCTCAAAATACAATAATATTATGTTTCGGGTATGATAATACATTTCTCACCTGGCAACACTGGGCTGAGCAGTTGTTGCTCCTAGATGGCCTAACTTCATCATAGGAACATGACTGTTAGTCATGGGGTGTGGCTGAAATATTTAAATGTTTTACACAGCCAGTCATTTTTCAGTCAATTTTCTTCCTCATGTTCTTTGTTTACATTTTACTTTACTAGTTTAAATTGGCACATAATAAAAACCACTGACAGAGTCTATTAAATGTCGATGTTCTGTTAACTCTTCATTCTTAGCTGAATTATTCTGCAACATGTTACATGTAAGTTTATAATGTGTTTTCTGTCAAAGATTAGGTGTAGATCATGAACTTAACCTTATTCCAAGGTTCTTTTCGTGGAAAACGACCATTTCGTTAGCAAGGAAACGTTGATAAGCTATCGCTGGCTGAATATTATTATTATTATTATTATCACTACTACATGAAATAGCATCGAATTAATATAAATGTGGGTTAAAACTTGCTTTTTTTTGGTTATGTGTGAACAGAGAGATTTCCTAGCATAACGGTCATAACGAGCTTTTCGATTTGATTCTTTCGGAGTCCTTTATTGGCACGACAAATTGTGGTTTAGTTGTGCGTTTGAATTTGTGGTGGTTAAAATGAACCAGGGCAAATAACAATCCGCTAAAAGTATTTTGTTTCGAATTCAAACGTTATTGAAATCCACTTTATGTAAATGAATCAACTCGACTCGATTCACAATGCATTAAATAGGGGAGTCGGCTCCTTATGAATCTGATTGGCTGAGTCGATTCCAATCGTCTGTGTCGAACAACGGTAGCTTTCTCATTGTAGACCTTTGTTGTTTGTTTTAATCGCATTTGTACGTTGTAAATAGCACGGTCTGTTTTTATTCAAATCTCTAGTGACCGGTCGGTTAGCTCATTTTTATCTACAAACTAAACACTTAAAGCCAAAAAAGTCCAATTGAAAGCTGTACGGTTTAGAGTAAAACGGCGAATATAAACGAATTTTCTACTTTCCGTCACTATGTGCACCAGGTCTTCATGGGAGGCTATACCCACCTGTAATCGCACCCAGGGCCAGTGGCGCAATGGATAACGCGTCTGACTACGGATCAGAAGATTCTAGGTTCGACTCCTGGCTGGCTCGGGAATCTTTTATTTGGACTGTCAAATTTAATCGCGTTTAAACTCCAAACCTTCAGCAAACATCTTACAACACGGCATCGTGCTCAGTTCACCGTAACGCAAAACTTTAAAGTATAACAAGCAACTTAGAAGCACGTGATACACACAATGTGACGCTTTGTAGGATGGGTAACCTTTTGTGTGTTAGTTTTGTTGGGGTTTTTTTTTTGGTCCAGTATTTAGTGGTTCCCTCCCGTTGTTCCCAGTTCAGTTCAATATTTGGTGTAATACTATTCTAAATTCTAAATACTTTCAGTCATCTACTGCAACCTATTGACATATCTGTGTCATAACACCTCTGATCTGACCCTGAACGAATTTCACGGAGCTGGGGCAAACTACAGAGGTAAGTAATCAACACGGGGTATTGTTATTATTTATTTTGAGTCAGAACGCAATAAAACAACACCACACTCCTTTACGAAGCGCTGTTTAACGACCATTTCCGAGTGCTTTTCCATCTTCAGTTACCTGTAAGGAACCACACGTTTTAAAATTTGTGTTAATAACTTTTGAACCACACAAGATATTTCGAACCCGATCGCACCAGTCGATTTCCGATACAATTCTGATCTTCTTTAATATGCTACACTACCACCTTATCATTGGAAACAAAATTGCCCTTGATCCAGTATGGTGGCTTTCAAGACGGAGGCCATGTTCCAGACACAACTTAAAAGATAGGCCCCCTCATCCATTACTTACTGGCGTATTCAGATATATCATTTTCTATTTTGTTTCTGAAATAACAGGGTGTCCCGTCTCTTTTGACTCACCCTGTATACGTAATTATTATAACTTATCTATAGTTTTCACGCTCACATTATTTTTATTGTGGGATCTGGCAACCCTGTCTGACCCGCGTTAGTAGCCAGTCGTGTGCTCTCTTGCTTGCTCTTTAGCTCCCATCGGTTCCAGAGATTATTTTAACTCGGTTGATGTGTTTAGAGACTTCAACTTCATCGTTTCTCATGTAAATACCCTTTATATTTACGCTCGCGTAGATAAAAGGACTGTGTCACTATGGTGTGGACCTAGAGCTCACAATAGGATTCATCACAACAAGCTGCCCTTAAAAAACATGGATATATTTTGATTATCTGCATATCAAACAAACACCATCATAAATCTCAGACAGGCGTAGGGACATGCCAACATCTACTAATCGAGTAATCGCCTCGGCGCTTAAATATAAGAGAAATTTGCAAACGAACATCACCATGCTGCTTTATAAAAAATGTACAAACATGACATCAAACATCAAATGAAATATTAATACCACACACAGACCGCATTTATTTATCAACAGGATTTAGGATTTTTTTACGCTATCTTTAACCTAGGCTCCTTTCACAGGCAGGATAGGTTCCTGATTTAGATTTTTGAAGTCGGTTTGAGGAAGACAAATGTCGTTCATGGTTCTTCTCCTTATAGCAAGCAGGACTCAGTTTGTTTGGTAATCACCTCTCTTGTTTTGAGGTTTGTTGTTAGGCGTTTACATTAGGCCATATTGTTTATGTTTGTCCCATACTTGCTGGCAAATCAAAAGATCAAAGGAATTAAAAAAAAAATTTTTTTTGAATGGAAGGATTAATCATGATCAGTAGGAACTCTTTCCCCGAGTTGTTGTTTACAGGTTCGTTTGTCTTTAGACTCTCCCTCTCTGTAATGCAGCGTCCGAGTCGGTTGAACCCGGTACACTTCTGAAGCTCAGGATCATGCTTTAAATGTTTTACCTTCTTTATAACAGATCATCTTTCCACACGTATTACATTTAGCCTTTTCGTTTTCTCTCACAAAGTGGAGCCGAACCTTTTAGCACTCCTGAGCGTTCGTCTTTCTCTGATGCTCTACGTGAGGATGTACATGATTATACGACGCATCGGTCCTGCAGATAGATGCCTCCTTATTTAATACAGACCGATATCTGCTGTGACTTAAAAGCATAAAATGCCTTAGTAGGAACAGATAAGCAGAATTAAAATTATATTTTAATCAGCTAGTTGGAATTGTGGAATCGGTTCCAAATTGGCTTTTTGGCTAAATTATAAAAGCACATCATGGTCTTATAATAATAATAATAATTTAGAAAGCTGTGGGTTCCAAATGTCCAAACGTTTAGTCCCTGAGCTCTGAACTTAAAAGTTTTATAGTTTGCTCTCTTTTGGTTTGCCGGTAAAGCGGTGGAATTGCCGTAGGGAACGTCCCAAAAATATTTTGGCCTTAGCATGTCAAGATAATCGATGATTGGCACGTGCCTAATAGTCTATTACATAGAACAATACAATAAAGAACACAAAATGCACTAAATGCCCCCCTACTGCATAAAGAGGGCGGAGTTACAGCGTATCAGCCGATCGTATAATATATCGAGGCGGCGCCTGGGTCACTGTACTGGTTCTAATCACGTGCAGTACTAGTTGCTAATGATGCCGCCTCATGATTGGCTGATTAACTGCCCCTAAACTATATACACACACACACATATATATATATATATATATAAAATCAGCTCCTCATATTTTTCCAACAAGTGCATCGACCACCCGGGCGAGAGCCGCCGAGTCCAGATACGCCACCAGCCCCCCCTGGTTTGCCCACTTCTCCACCCCTTGGCACCCAGGGCGGGGCTTATTATAGGTCAGTTCTGCTCTGAGCTCTGAGCTCCCGCTCCTGGTGGCCGCAACGCACTGGCCGAGGTCAGCGACACCCCCACCGAGGGCACGGAGCAGGGCGTGAGGGGCGCACGAATCCCACTTATAGGTGCTTCCCTCGGACAGCACGTATATGTCCACCAGGCCCTGGATCACGCACATGATCTTATACCCAGCCCCCGCGGCATAGCTCAGGCGTCCGTCACAGAGCGGCTCGAGGGCATCTTTCACTTCCTGTCTCTCGCTGGAGCTCAGGACCACCGAAAGAGAGCCGGGCTTCTTCCCGTCGGGCCTCTGCCGGGGTGTGAGTGAACAAACGTTGATTCCTCCGTGAGACACTCCCCACATGTACTGACCCGTCCATCTGGAGCAAAAGCAAAGAATTTTTACTAAATCTAAAATAATAAAGTTTTATTTCTATAGCACTCTTTATAATGGAGCATTTCATCACAGCAGCTTTACAATATTCGATTATTTTAAGGCCAATTCCAAGCAGAGCAAGCCTAGGGCGATAGTGGCTAGGAAAAACGTTATAAGGTCTCAAAAAGGGACCTCTTCAGGTGGCTCGATGTTAATCTAGTGAAATAGGTTCGTAGTAAAGGTTCAAATAACAAAATTAAGTCAAAATGAACAGATAAATTAAATATGAATAAACAGCGTACACTTTAGGATTTTGAGTCCTCAGTGGAAAAGTTCTTGGAAGAGGAAGAGGCACATCGTCCCATGCCAACCAAAAAATGGAGAACGTTACTGCTCTCTGGTGGTGTCCAGGCATGGTGGGACTGGTTATTGAAGACGGTAAACAGTAGAGTGATACTGAAGCGGACTGGTATTTAATATTTGGAAAGTGATCTACAGAAAGCTTTAGGCATTAATAGAAATTATGTTTTGAGGTTTCATCACAACTAAGGGCCAGACACATCAAGCTTTTAAAGGAACCGCATCTGAAACTGACAGGCTGTCACTCTGCATAATATCTTTAAATTAGAGTTCAAATTAATGCCTTAATCAGGCTGACCAATCAGAGCTCAGTTGTCGTGCAGAACAGCTCATCCTGTTAATATCAGAGCACAAGAATAACAGGCTAATTATAAAAAACATGGATATTAAAGATAATATGTGGTGATAAAGCTCCCAGTGAATGCATGGAACCATTTTAATGTTTATCTAAGAACATTCTGGTCTCTTCATAAACACAAAAACACAACTTCAAAGAGTTTCTTGCATTTATCTGTGAAAAAGGTATAGTGAAATATCCGGGACACATTAAGAGAAGAAATGAAAAAAGGTAACGAACTCGGTGTGAAGGTCCCACTATATTAAAAACATCAGTGTTAATGTGAGGTTATACTAGTGTATATACTAGTGTTGATCTTACTTTAGGCAGCGTAAGAAGGTGTTGAATCATTTTGGCTTTTTGAGCTGTGATCCCTTGTATAATTTTGTGCTTTTATCTTATGTGTAAACTAAAACTACAGTGAAGCAAACCATACGAATATTTACCCTTTCCCTGTTGAGTCCTTCCGGGTGAACGGCTGATTTATGACGCCCATCACAGGCTCTCCCGTGGAGCGCAGGTACGCCCCGATCAGAACAAGCGCACACGGGAGGCCCGAGGAACAAAACCTGTGCTCGGACACCTCCTTTTCCTTCCCTTCTATATACTGACTCGTACCGTCTGCAGAACCATCAAAACAAACGTGAGAATGAATGCATGAAGCCACTGTAGCACCTTAGAGCAGACCCCTAAAGCTTACCAATGGGGTCGATCCAGATGGCCAGGTCCTCCGGTTTTAGAGGGAGCTGCAGGTTTTCCACCTCCTCGTCTCTGAGCTGCAGGTCTTGATGGATGGCTTTGCTCAGGAGAGCCGCCGCCGTCCGGTCTCCATCCAGGACTTTAGCCAGCAGAGCCGCCGTGTCCTCTTGTTTCAGACACACCGTCACCGTCACACTCTCCCCTTTAAAACACACAGACAAATCAAGCCCTAAAAACAGATCCTTGTTATATATTCATGTAGAAATCATCCACCGATTACACCAGTACTCAAACTGGAGGCAGTTTTGGCCTGCTAATCGATAATACAGAACGTCACGCTCGTTTAAATAATGAATAACAAGCGTTAGTATCTAAGCACTAATTCTAACTACATTCATTTGATTATGCCATATAAAAGGTCGTTTTTAATGATGTACAAGCCCCTCGACTCGTGTTCCCCACCCCTGCTGCCCTCCCAAAAAACCTCCAAACTTTACATGTACTGGTATTGCAACAATTTAACAAACAGTTTTCCAATCAACCACACACAGGTGCGCTCCGTTGGGAAACAGGTCGTTGACCAAAATGGCTTTGACATGACATTACCATAGTGACACAGCCTTTTTATGTACTGTAACGCAAACATAAAGGGATAAAGGGTATTCACTCGAGAAAGCTGCGTGCAAACGATACGCAAATGCGTCCGAGATTCAGCCGATTGATGAGGGATTGATACTTTTGTTTGATGGAAGCCAAAAGTGAATCGATTGACAGAATTAGGAAAAACAAAAAGATGAGCCAGAGACTTAAAGAGAATATACAAACAAAAGAGTACTACTTGCAATAGGCCGGCTACATGCGCTTACAAACACCATTTACAGCTTGGTGCAAATAAATGACGTTTAAACAAAAGAAGTCTCTAAACACATCAACCGAGTTACAACAGTCAGAGATCAAACGGGAGCTAACGAGCAAGTAGGACGGTAGCAAGTGTTTGAGTGCCTGACTCTCACCACCGACTGGCTGCTTAAAGCCACAACTATTTCCTATTATTATATTGATAACAATTTTGAAGACGTCAGCCTTTAAAGCGATGGTCATAATCTCTTAGTTTGAATTGTCCCGTTGTTCAGAATCAGCCCACAATGAAACAAACCGAAAGCGTTAAAGAGCGTTTGTTAGTTTGTGCCCGTTTGTTCAGTTCGGTTGATGTGTTTTGGAGACTTTATTGTGTAAGTTTACTTATCTTACTTTACTTATCCTCCACTTATGACTTTCATCTGGCTGATCCTCATTATGTCGACGGATTTTTTGCAGTTTCAATCGCTCGTGAGTTCGGCGACATCTCTGATACATTTATGTATCGTTTGCACGCTGATTCCCCATAAAAACACCCTTTATATTTACAGTACAGGAGCCTAAAGAGCCTAAGAGACCATTTCAATAAACTATCTATTTCAGATGACACAATGCGGTCGTTATTGCTACTTTAATTATATAACGCTTTAAGGAACGGACATTGTTGCAGAGCAGCTTTACAAGAAGCCAATGTGACAGAGGCATGTCAGTCCATGTGAACAGGAAACATGTAGAGAAAACGGGCTGATCTGTGATCTGTGGAACTCCTCCTCTGACCAAGACCAGACTTAAGAGACAGGAATAAGTTCCAATCAAAAGAAAAGGCAGCAGGACTGAACTGCGCACCGAGCCCATTACTCACCGAGCCCATTCTGGAACTTGTTTGACTCCTCTCCATAAATGAAACCACTCAGCTCTGGAAACTGTTAAACACACATTGCATTACATAGCCTGCAAGAGAACGTGCCACGCCCCATATCACTGAACTGACAGATTAAACGGCAGCTGGAGAACCTGTTTGCAGACGTCATGTCGGATCATCTCCTGGATCACCACGTCAGCCAGGGTTTTAAAGTCCTGCACAAACTTCTTGTTCTTGTCCACGCCTGTCTTCTCCTGGACCAGCAGCTCGAACAGTGGAGCCTCCTGCCTGCAAACTCGAGCCACGTTCGCCGCCTTTTCGGAGACGCTCAGGAGCAGACGCAGCAACGCCGCCATCACAGCACAGAAACAAAAGGCTGTGGAGGAGACACAAACGGTCTTTTCCAAATTGATAACGAGCTCCTGGTGTGTAACTTTACTTTTAGACGTCACTAAATAAATTCGGTTTAGTCTTTGATCGTCAGAGCCACCCAAGCCGAAGATCTATATCCATGCCAAAACTAAAATGGTGTGGGGTTAGTACCTAGCAAGTGTGGTCCATTTTTGAGTCTCAGTCCTAACAAGGTTTCTTCTTTATAACATTTTGCCATTTACCTTGCCACTGCCACTTGCTCAGTCTGGGATATGATAACACAATCTAGTACTGTGATGCTGCTTTTAGATAATGCTCCAATATTAGAAGCTTTATTTACAGCTTTCTTTTCTAAACATGTTTCGAATTACCTTTTTCCATAATTCAGTGTTACGCACGATGGCACCGGGCCAAACATTTAACATCCTTTCTGAGATTTGATGCAACTTCCTGTGATTCATTTGAAAACTTTTTCAGGGCTGTGTGTTTTTTTTTTTCCTCCAGTGTTTTGTTAATGCAAAAGAAAGCTGCTATTTGAAAACAAGGCAAGAGGTTAAAAAATGCGTATATTAATCTCATATCAATTGGAGGATTTTAGAGGGCCGGGTCTGTTTATTGAACTTTATAAATTACTTAAATTAATTTCAAATGAAGTGTCTGCACGTGGGTTTGATTGCTATCAGAAGAAGAAGACCAGACGCAGGGGTAACACATTTAAAAGACATTTTCCACCGGTTTGAAATGACTCATTTATATCCTTTTTGGCTTAGGAATGTATTGTATGTTTGTGCAACCAAAAAAAGCTTTCGTTTTGTAAAAAGGAGCTCCTTCGTAAACACTTAAGCCCGCGGGGCGATAAGAAAGCGATAATCAGGTCAGAACGTTTAAATAACACGGAATAAAAATATCACATGAACTGGGACATCCAGCCAGAGGAACCAATGGAACCCACTGAGATCTAGAAAGGGTTATCAGAGGGTACTAGCAGGAGAAAAAAGAGCCGCGCGACTACAGTCGTATGCAAAAGCTCAGGGATGCCGCGTCAAACTCTTTGGATTGATTTTCCTAACGGAAAGCCAAAGGTGCCAAAACATTTGGCTAGGACCACAAGCAAATTCGAGTTCCTGTGAAGGCTGTATTTATATTTAGAGCTTAAGGGTGGGGTTATGATTATTATTATCAGACGCTTTAACGAATTCTGACCCATAAGAAAGTGAAACGGGTAGTCAGACTGTAATTGCTAAGGATCCATATAATATACTAAGATGCTCTGGATAAGTTTGAGTTTCCTCCCACTTTCTACAGCCGTTTCCAATACTGGTATCCCAGTGTGAAAGCGTGCACGTGACCTGAGATGGACTGGCACCCTGTGCTGCCGGTTAAACTAAGTACCTTTGAATTGAATAAATAACACACTCGCACGATTTAAGATCGCTTTCCTAGGCGTTGTCATAGCACCTATCTCTGGAGAACACTGGGTGCCAGTCCAGAGGTGCCACAGGTCTCATTCAGACACAGGGTCAAGACCGCTGTGCCACCCAGTGCCACATATTAATTATTACAAAGTGACATGGTGCTTTATCCAGTTAAATGTCTTTTCATGATGTGCACTCAATCTGCGCGTGAAAGGAAGCTCATTAAAGCAGACAGATTAAATATTTACCCTCCCCAATCAGACATCTTAATCAAAACCTAATGCAAATAAATCCCGCAGAGCTCTGCACGGGTTTATTCAACAAACAAACAAACAAACAAACAAACATCTGGAGCGGGCGGAATCACAGCTGTGTGTAAGCTAAACAAACATTCAATGACAAAACAGAGTCCGGTTCAAACGACGCGTTTACTCACCTCGAGCCCAAAAGCGGGTGTGTTTTAGCTAAATTCGGTGCACGTCTCACACCAACCCGATGTGTAAATAATACAGAGCAAAGAGTGAGAAAATAAATAACTAAAAACACTTCCTCCGCCGAAAGCCTCCATCTGACTCACCGCGCTCCGGCCCCGCCCCACTGCTCATCTACGCCCTCTACCACGCATGCGTACAACACAACTGGTGCGCTTCAATCCTGTTCACTCATCTGCCCTAAACGCTTGCCCTCGATGAGCAAGAAACAGTAAATTCAATCAACAGCATCGTAAAAAAACCATGGATAATAATCAAGTAATCCAATTTTATGTTATAGTATAGGGTAGTATAGTACAGTGTAATATATTATAGCGTAATATAGTACAATGAAGTATAGTGTAGTGTAATATAGAATAGTGTAGTATATTCTGTTGTAATATAGTATAATGAAATATATTGTAGTGCAATTTATTGTAATGTAATACAGTATAGTGTAGTATATTGTAGTCTAATATAGTATAGTGTAGTATATTATGGTGTAATATAGTATAGTGTAGTATATTCTGGTGTAATATAATACTATGAAATATATTGTAGTGTATTATAGTATGATGTAGTATAGTATGATGTAGTATATTCTGGTGTAATAAAGTATAGTGAAGTATATTGTAGTGTAATATAGCATAGTGTAGTATATTATAGTGTAATATAGTATAGTGTAGTATGTTCTGGTGTAATATAATATTATGAAATATATTGTAGTGTAATATATTGTAATATATTATGATGTAGTATATTCTGGTATAATATAGTATAGTAAAGTATATTGTAGTGTAATATATTGTAGTGTAATGTAGTGTAATATAGAATAGTGTAGTATATTCTGGTACAATATAGTCTACTGTAGTATATTGTAGTTAAATATAGTATAGTGTAGTATATTGTAGTATAATTTAGTATAGTGCAATATATTGTAGTGTAATACATTATAGTGTAGTATATTCTGGTGTAATATAGGCTAGTGTAGTATATTGTAGTGTAATATATTGTGGTGTAATGTAGTGTAATATAGTATAGTGTAGTATATTCTGGTATAATATAGTCTAGTGTAGTATATTGTAGAGTAATATAGTATAGTGCAATATATTGTAGTGTCATATAGTATAGTGTAGTATATTCTGGTATAATATAGTATAGTGTAGTATATTGTAGTGTAATATAGTTTAGTGCAATATTTTGTAGTGCAATATATTGTAGTGTAATATAGTATAGTGTGGTATATTCTGGTGTGATATAGTATAGTGTAGTAAATTATGGTGTAATATAGTATAGTGCAAAATAAACCAAACGAAAACCAGAGGGTAAGGCGAAAATCTAAATCAGAATAAACAAAGCACGGGTCGAAACGAGGTAAGTAATGCAATATCAGACGATAGAAAGAACGCTTAGCACAAGGAGCTAACCAAGTAACTTAGCAGAGAGTGAGAGAGAAGACAGTGATTAAATAGGGTGTAGAAATGAAGACCAGGTGAGAGTAATTAATAATTGGGTGACGGTGAGCGGGTGTGTGCGTGGGTGTGGTCCACCGAGCAGGTCTCGGGCATGATATAGTATAGTGTAGTATATTGTAGTGTAATATATTGTAGTGTAATATAGTGTAGTGTAGTATATGCTGGTGTAATACAGTATAGTGTAGTATATTGTAGTGTAATATACTATAGTGTAGTATATTGTAGTGTAGTATAGTATAGTACAGTATAGTGTAGTACCGGAACATCTTAGTTTGAGGATTGGAACTAGAACTGGAAAAAGATTCCAGAGAGAAAACAGAATATGTAGTTATGAACGTTATGAACACAGGGTCTATAAACAGAGCACCTTTGTGCAAGTGTACAAACTAAGAGTAAATAATAGAGTAAAAATAAAACCATAATTAAATAGCAAAAGGAAACAGACGCTTATATACTGTATCCTACTCTGGCAGGGCAGCTCTCCAGCTCCCCCCTGTATTCGGGTGTGATATTTAAACTTAATCTTAATATTTTCAGTTTAAGCTGGTATGTAATATCTTAATGCACAATACGGTTTGGTTTAATGTTTATTCTCCTCTGTGATGTCACTACATTAACCGCCAGGCTAACACGCTAACGTCTGCTCTAATGGTGTCATTTAGCTCTTAAACAGCTTGATCATCTTCACTGAGAAACCACAGTTCAGCTTTTAAAGGGCATCAATCGATTCTGATTAGAGATGAGCACATTCATAACCATCGCTGCATCTCCATAAGGAGTGGTACGATCATCTGAGACGGAGCTGTGGAACGACATTATTCTGCTCAAGGTAATTCCTATTATAAATAAATGATTTAGGTTTGAATGTATATGTATTTATATAATATTCTTTATACAATATAAGATGGATTGGACTGGAAGAGTCAAAGTTTAGTGCATTTAAATACTGTGTACATGGGCGGTTTGGAAGTTCGGGCGCCCCTTGTGTGTTTCTGCAGAAACGACCTCTAAAGTGATCTTTCAGCTCGTTTCACTGCCTTTTATATACCTCTGAATTTTTCCATTTGTCGTTTTTATTAGGTTTTATTTTGACTTTACATCATACCTTATTAAAGTATGATCTTTTTATATATATATATATCACTATGGAACTGTGCCTACGGGACAACAGGTTCCAGGGCTCAGGTCCCACCTCTGCCAAGCTGCCTATGACGTTTAGACATCTATATCTATATCTATATATCTGCATTAGCACTTAAACAAGGCATGCCCAAACAGTGTGCTGTTCATTGTCGTTACCGCCAGTTGCATTTTACACAGAAAACCACAACATTTTGCCAAAGCAGACAAAGAACATCCCAAATTAGCGATAAACTAAATATTGTGCGTAAGGTGGGACGTCCAGCATGGGTTCCCAATGGTAGAGCGAGGTCTGACTCATTTGAGTTCTGTCCCGGAGTTTGTAAGCCCTTACTGTCGGGTTCCATTACAGTCCTGTCTGTGATTAAGGAGTCACCTCTTTGAAAACAGAATAGGTAGTTAAGACCATGTAAGTGAAAATAATACAGTAAACATAAAACCATAATTAAACAGCAAAGGGAAACAGATGCTTATATACTGTACCCTCCTTTTACAGGGCAGATACTCCTAGCTTTGGGGAATTTTGAGATATCTAGCACTAAGAATCTTCGTGAACCTTCGTCATTTAGTAGGCGCTTTTATCCCGAGCAACCTACAAATAATACAATTTTACCAAGCACAAAAATAGTAAGAAAGCATTTCGGACTCTCCCCCAAGGTCCATCAGTAGCAGAACTGGTTGCGTAACACACACAAGTGGAATTGTAATATGTACAAGGAATTATAATATATATTTATCCCATAAGAACCAATGTTCTGCTTATTAGGGCTGAAAAACATTGTGAGTGAAAACAAAGGAGGAAGCTGCATGGAGTCATGGGATGCACACGTTAAGATTGCGCTTAAGAATGTTTTGCAGAAAAACAATGTCATTAACCCTCTTAAAAGTATTGAACGCCCCTTAAACAGGGTAATTTATTCTTAGTTTTCTAAGAGAATAGCTTTTCCCCCTCCAGTTTTTTTTTTCTTGTTTGCTCCATTATTTTGTATTTTGATCAAAAAAATGTTAAGCCAAGTCAAATTTATTTCCATAGTGCTTTTTATAACGGACCATTGTCTCAAAGCGGCTTTGCATTTTTAACATTATATTATCTTAAGAGGCCAGTCCCAAATTGAGCAAGCCTGAGGCGACAGTGGAAAGGAAAAACTCCTTAAAAGTTGTAAGGAAGAAACCTAGACTCAAAAAGGAACCCATCCTCCATGGGTGGCCTAGATGTTAATTGAAATAGTTAAGTTTGTATTAATAGGATAATTAAGATATTAATAACAATTAGATAAATTGTAACATTTTATCCGATACACAGAGTCACTTTAAAATATCAAGTCCTCAGAGGGAAGTTATTTGAGGGCTGAAACAGGAACCGGAAAATCAGCTCGGAGAGAAAAGAGAAAATGTAGTTACTTATTGATTATGAGCACACAGAGTCTATTAAAAATCACAGATGCCATGTGCAGCGTGAAACTCCGACAGCATTACTATAGCAGAATAGCTAGAAAGAGGAGAACCAGAACATGGCCAAGAGGGATCACGTGAGTCATGGCGACCCACCTCCTCAGCAAACAACAGACCTCCAGCTCTGCCCTTAGTCAGAAGCAAGGATGCACAAATCAAGATCAGGAGGTTTAAGGTGTCCAGTGAACGTTTTTTTCCCCTGGTGAGGAATCTTAAGACCTCAGTCACTGCAGTAAGTCCCTTACCGTTCTACCTTAGTTGAGGGAAACGTCCGAGTGTTTTTATGCAGCAAACTTAAGTAATTCCATTGAGTAATGTAAAAGCATTAAGGTGTATTAGCACATCTGTCCCTTTAATCACGTCTCAATACCGGGGAGACATGTTATCATGTTCAGGACATGTTGCTTTATAAGGACACAAACGTACATACTTATTAACTGGTACATTTCAGAGCCATGTCTGAACTGGAGAAGGCCATGATCACCATCATCCACGTCTTCCACAAGTACTCGGGACACAAGTCTAATCTGAAGAAGTCAGACCTGAAGGATCTGATCAATAACGAGATGAGCCAGTTCATCAGGGTGAGTGCACCAGAACAGAAAGAGAGAGCAATCAGGGATGGAAAAATACAAAGATCTACAAAGATCTTTCACTGAATCTAGGTGATGCTCGTGCCCTCGATTTTCACTTTCAAATCCAGTACGCAAAATATGAGGCAGGATGCATGGGAGGGAGGGAGAGGATAGTCATCATAAGTTTCGTCAGAACTGTGTTTGTGTGTTTGTTATAGCCTTTAGGGTTATAGGCTACAAGGGATATGTGCTAGTAAAGGGGCGTGGCCTATGTATTGGAGGGAGGTGTGGCCTCTTTGTGTCAGTACTAGTAAAAAGGAGTGGCCTATGTAATGCCAGTTCGAATGAAAAGGTGTGGTCTCTGTAGGGTTCAGCCCTGGTAAAGGAGGTGCAGCCTCTTTAATAATTGCAAGTGGGGCGTGGCCTCTGTATAGGTCAATCCTCATAGGGGACAAACTCATTCAGTTTGTGTCAGAGTGATAGAGGTGTGGCCTCTGCATTTGTTAGTCAGTGAGGGATGGGGGTGCGTCGATCTTATTTGTCAATCCTAGTAAAGGGGTGTGGCCTCTGTAAGGTTCAGTCCTGCTAAAGGAGTGTGTATGTATGTGTGTGTATGCCCCAGTCCTAGTCAAAAGGAGTGGCCTATATATGCTTCAGTGCTGTAAAGGGGTGTGGCCTTTTCATGCTTCAGTCCTAGTAAAGGGGTCCTAATGAAAGGGTGTGGTCTCTTTATGCTTCTGATTAGTAAATATGTCATAATGAAGGGGCGTGGTCTCTGTAGGGCTCAGCCCTGGTAAAGGAGCTGTAACCTCTATGTTTTAATAATAGTAATTAAAAGGCATGGCCTCTGTATAGTTCAATCCTAGTAAGGGAGGTGTGGCCTCAGTATCTGAAGTAGGCGTATAGTCTGTACATGATTGCTTAGATAAAGGGGGCGTGGCCTCTGAATGTGTCAGTGTGAGTTGTAAGGGGTGGGCCTTACTGTATTATGTATTATGTATTCTATATCTTAATAAAAATAAATGTCTGTATATACAGTGGGTACGGAAAGTATTCAGACCCCTTAAAATTTTTCACTGTTTCATTGCAGCCATTTGCTGAAATATAAAAAGTTCATTTTATTTCTTATTAATGTACACTCAGCATCCCATCTTGACAGAAAAAAACAGACATGTAGAAATAAAAAAAAGAAAAACTGAAATATCACATGGTCATAAGTATTTTTCTGTGACACTCATATTTAACTCACAAGCTGTTTATTTCTTAACCTTTTTGAGATGGTTCTACTTCTTCATTGGAGTCTAGCTGTGTTTAATTGAACTGATTGGACTTGATTAGTAAAGGCACACACCTGTCTATAAGATCTCACGGCTTACAGTGCATGTTAATGCAAATGAGAATTATGAGGTCGAAGGAACTGCCCAAGGAGCTCAGAGACAGAATTGTGGCAAGGCAAAGATCTGG
>JAUZSU010064729.1:0-20788 GCA_034780255.1 Parotocinclus maculicauda | reverse complement strand
ACATAGGGCATGTTCGTTTAATCGGACCAGCCGGTTATTAGGACCAAAACGATCGCGTCCCGATGTGGTCCGATTAACCGGAATCGACTGTACTATATATGGATTGGTTACTACCTTAGATAAAATGCACCATATCTCTCAGAGCTGAATAAAGTTGTACGTTGTGTATTTTTCAGTTTTATGTGTGGTCTATAGCATATCATTTTCCACACTAGACCCACACATATTTTATGAACTTGTGTGTGGAATGTCCAACCCAGGCTATATTTTTTCTGACCAAATAATATTACAAACACCACTTTCTGAACGTGGTTTTTAGCATCTATAAATCACATCACTACTAATATTTGTCTTTGCCAACATACAACTTTGTATTGTTTTAGATAATATTTATCTATTTTACCAACCTCAATTCTTTATTTTGTCTTACATAGCATTTATCTATTTTACCATCATACATTCTTTGTATTGCCTTACACAAAATAGCCATTATTCATTACATTCAAAGCATTGTTAGCATTTCTGTCAAACACACAGTATGTGCACTGCTGTGTGATTATTTTTGACAGCTTTGGAAGAATGTTGTGATTGAGAGTCTCATTATAATGTTACATACAGTACCTGTGTTAGTATTATGAAAGTTACACATCATGCAGCGTTTAGAACATTAGAGCTGTAACATTACTCACTTGTTTGTGTAGTTATCACATGTAGCTTACAAGGTATGGTGGTCAAATTTTGTTTCAAATTACATTCTTTTGGCATGTCTGGAAAAACAGCAAACCTCTATTTTCTAACATATTAAAACAATCGGAGATTGGATTGTAATCCATTACAATGTGAAAATGTTACTATGTATGTATATTGCTAATGCTAAAACTGGATACACTACTACTGCTACATGCAATAGAAATAGTTTGACAGAAAATCGTAATGTAAGACAATTTAAATGATACGATGTCTGATTAATATATGAAAATAGCAATTTCAGTTAGACAGAATGAGAGATTTATGTGGATTCAATCTAGTGTAGCTTGTTTTAGTCAGGTGCTGAGGGACAAGCTGATAGGAATAATATTTTGCATTAGTGGTCAGAGGTTCATTGGCAATGCCCTTGTATGAGCTATCATTGTGTGAACATGAAGGACCACAATGATATCACCATTGGCAGGCACCAGTGGGTGTTCTAGAGGAATAATAAGTGCCTAGGCCACAGGCCAGGATAATTATTTTTATTTTCTTTGTGCCAGAATGGGGGTGACTTGTTTAACATCTGTTCACTGACACAGAAAGCACCATAATTTGTCACCTAAGTTATTTTATGTTCCATTTCCCTTTTGATCTAATGCTATGTGTTGTGAGAAAGCATTTTGACAATGGAATAATTTTAGTTGAATTAATATGCATCTAAAATACAAGCATCATGCTTTTTACCCTATTGCCTCTTTAATACTCTTAAGAAGATGCAACTAAGTTGCCATAAACAGTTTTTGAACAATTTGAAGTAGCACATGATGTTACATATTAACAGAACATTCCTGCTCTCATATTTTAGGTATGTATATTTAATTCCCCATCTATAAGAATATTTGGAGCCAAATCTTTAAATGGGTTGTTTCTATATTTAGGTTTTTGTGGTCTGTTCTTTTAATAGATTCATTTGTGTCTCAAGCATTACAGTTAAGAGTTGATGCATTACCAACCCGACAACCCTTTTAGGGGCCATTATATACTTTGCACCTAATTTAGGAACATTTCAGTATAGCTGCATGCTTTAACCGGACTGTGAATGTGAGGTGATATTCATATTTTATGAATTCAATTGGACTGGATAATAGAAAAAAAAACATGCAATATGTGAAAAACATTCTAGCATATTTTTTCTTTAGTGTGTTTTGTGCTAGTCTTATAACATAATCATGTTTATGCAGTATGTCATAATTTAACATAATCTACATAATATGGTCACTAGTGACTGAAAAAAAATGGAACCATATCTGTGTTATTTTTTCACACATATGAGTTTCCCACGGTTTCTGAAACAGACTACATCAGTACTGTATTATACTGATACACACATGATATATATGATAAGAAAAAATGCCAAAATGGCTTTACCCAGCTTGACTAATGGGAAAAGGCAAAAGGTAAACATCTAGAAGGTGTTTTTATGAATTGATAACAGTGCCACTCTATCGCAGGCACACTGCATCCCCTCTCAGCCATACCATTTACATGCCCCCATCCCGTTGAGGTGATGGCCGCTAAGTGTTTCCTCAGATAAGGCATACCAGTTCCATTACCCAAAGTGTTCCATGCTCCTGTCTCACACTAAAGTTTTCAGCATTCACTGTGCCACTGGGATCAAGATTCTTTCAGCTCAGGACTAATGACTTGAGGGCTCTGATTTAATAAGGGCAGGAGGTCAAGCACCTGTCGGCCAGGCCTGGTTCAGTGTCTCTGTTTTTCTGTCTTTTCTACTTTCTGCTTTCTCTATGGCTGAGCTGTTGACGAGCAGCTGTTCAAGGACAATTTACAACATTTGGTCAGTGACAGGGGCCAATCAGCGTACTGAAAACACTGGTCTGAAAACAGTGAGCAGTAAGTAAGGGAGTGACATGAACCCACCAGGTTAGCTCAGTCAATGGCTAAAAAATGTAGATAGATGTCTGCATTATTGCCTTTAAAAAAATGAAGAGTGAAATTAAGGCAGAGGTCATACACAGTAAAATATCATTTATTTCATGGAATAACAACGTGGTTAGTGTTTAGCCACATTTGTCTTTTTATGTTCCTAAATGGAAATGTAAGCAGTAAACACAAGTTTAATGAAATTACAACCTGCCAGCATCCTGCCGTGTTATATAATAGACATATTTCACAAAATTAAGACTTGTAGACTTATAGTAGTCAAAATATCTACCTGTTGAGCTCCGATAATGTCCAGCAATTTCCACAGTAATTGCAATCATTTACAACATTGATTTCTCCCAGTATTATAGACATATTGCAGCAAAGCTATTGACAAAGTTCACCTCCACAGTGAACCAAGCCCAAAAGTGACATGTCATTACAAGAGATGTTTTTCTATATAGAGACATCCCACTGTCAAAAGTAATCAAAAATTAATGCACTTTTCCCAGCATGACAGATGCCCATTTATTGGTTGTAAATGTGATATATGATAAATGTGTGTGGCTGCATTTCCTTTCAATTTTGCCCATGCAAAACTGCTTTGCCTAAAAAAAATCATGATTTGTGGTCTTTATGTTGGGGTTGCTAGTAAAGCTTTGGTTTAATGTGTAATTAGAGTATGGACCAGCTGGAACTCCGTCAGACACAGAGGAATGACTGAAGATGACATAAATTGTTTTTATAGGGCATTCACTGTAATTCTTTCTTAAGGCTGCAATAAACCAAATCAGTAAGTGCATTAGGGTACAATGATGCCTATCAATCAAAGTTAGTTTTCCACCCCTATGTGTTATATATTATTTTTTCTTTGTCACTGTTTTCTAAAATGCAATGTAGATTAACTGTTCAGTAGTCCTATATAAAGTCTCAGTGAAGATTTCATAAACTCAAGAACACGTAATAGTTTAGTAAATTATTTCGAAAAAGATTTACACATGATTCATAAAGTAACAGTGGACTTTTGCACTAAAAAAGCAAGGCACTGTTTTCACATTCTGATGAAACCCAGATGAACAAATTACATTCAACTGTGAAACACAATGCCTCACAAATAATCTTTTAATGCCATGAAGTAAGAGCACAACATAAACAATCCAATCCACAAACATTTTTTGTGAGTGAAACAATGTGTCTGCTCGAGTTACGCTGCCCAACTAAAAGGGAAAAGGAATAGGTCCAAAAGTACCTTCTGTGCAAGGCAAGAGAGTAATAACATGTACATGCTTCTTATTTTACATTTCATTTTTCAGTTTCCAATTTTGCTACCAATACTAACATGTTCTTGCTACAGCAAGCATAAACGATGAGGTGCTTTCTGATCAAGCAAGCAGACAACCATAACAATAAAAACAACAACAACACCAACAAAATATTCAAAATCCGAATTAGTTATGAGCAAAACTGTGTATCATTCTATATAGAAAGAAAAGTCTGAAAAATACTAGTTCAGAAAAAAGTATCATTGTACAAAACATTTTTAGGCATTTAAAAGCATTTTAGGCTATATTTATTTAAATGAAACAATGCTGTGTCTCTGCCAGTGAAACACTGAGTGTAATACTGTACTTTAATTTCTTGCATTGTTTAACTAATATGGCTACATATGCCTAAGCATGCTGCAAAGAATCACCAAACATGTCACATTACAAGATATTTTATTTTGGTTATGATATTTATTTAGACAGCGTTAAACAATCCATAAATAATAAGGTGCTTTTTCGATTTAGCAGCTGGAAGGTTGGGCTCAGGGCTTGTGTAACAAACTGCTTTGCTGTAAGCAGTGTCCAAGTATTCTATCATGCTGTCAGAGGCGGTGGAGGTTCACTAAAAAGCCATGAGGATAAAAAAGGGGAATGAGTGCAGACAAACTGGATGTCAGGGACTCAGTGGGGTCAGAAGGGTCTTCAAATCCCATTCATTCTGCCCTGCTTCAGTGACAAGACATGAGATTTCTTACTCCTGCACTGGGAGATGAATGGATAGTGCTTTAGATAGAAATGTTGAGATTTTCTGCCAAAAATATAAATGTAGATGTATGTGATTTTTACATGTAGGGTTGGACAAAGCAATTTGAAGTGGTATCTCACGCTGAAAGAAAAGTTCCTCTCATGTGACATATATATGGCATCTGAAAATTTTTGTAACCTGATGTTGAACATTAAACTTGAATGCGTAAATGGAGAGAAAGTAATTAATCTAGACAATCCCTCACTTAGTAGCCTAAGGAGATGTAACCCTGTTACATTTTCTTTTATTGACACTGAGACTGTGTGTTCTTAAACATCCCAAAATTCCAAGAGTCTCTGAAATGGGTGTTCTCATATGTTAGTAAATACCCTGAAATGACAATAAAATCCCAACTTGAACTAATTATGGTTGTATTTTAGCAACATTTTATATACTATTATCTAATTGTTTAAGATAATATAAGATAATTCATATGCATTTACAAATACATTAGGCATTAAGAATCCATTAGGTGACAGAGATCTTGTAGTATATAAAAGTATACAGATATGAATATCATTCACACCTCTTAAGATTTATATTCCAAAACTTCTTATAAATATGAAATGTTGTTTCATTCTGGAGAGTAGGTAAACCAAGAAAAACACTTATATTCTTCCTAGTGTTCATTATATTTGAATAATTATAGCATGTATGAGGACATTATGTACAAAGTGTGCTATCACATGGTGCACATGGTAATGTGAAAATTTTTCAGATGTGTTACAAAGTTAAGTTAAGTCAGATTTATTTATGAGGTGCCTTTTACAACAGAACGTTGCCTGAATGCCTACACCCCAAACTGAGCAGTCCTAGAGACTAAACTTTCTTGTTAAATTAAATTATACTAAAATGTAATTGATACTAAATACTGTAATACATGAAATAAAGAATATATTAAAACAAATATTATATAAAATATGAAATATAATAAATAAAATGTAAAAAATATTGTCACGAATCTGTATGCTGGGTCCGGGGGAACTAGCGAGACGGGACGCTGTCCCCGCCAAAACTCCCCGGAACCCCCATACAGTGTTGTGGCAGAGCCCTGGATGCAGAGAACCACAGACAGACGAGGGGCGTGACGAACAGAACGCGCGCACACATGGATCGCCGCGTGGAACAATAAACAAAAACAAACCGCCACGTGGGGAGAAACGCACAACGCGCCCCACGTGACGGTCGCGGCGAGCGCGGCGCGGATCCTTACAAAGACATTTGGTGAATGAAATATATTTAGAAAGAGTCAAACAAAAAACAGCCCTGAAAATGAGAAAAATGTTACTGTGCACTAATGAGTGTAGATGGGCATGTGAAAATGATATTTAGCAAAGAATCACAAATCAACATTGAACAAGGAGATGATACTGTAACCTCTGTCTGATGCCAATCTAATGAAACACAAAGTCGAAGTCGAAATCTACACAT
Source organism: Parotocinclus maculicauda (assembly GCA_034780255.1). Classification (NCBI taxonomy): domain Eukaryota; kingdom Metazoa; phylum Chordata; class Actinopteri; order Siluriformes; family Loricariidae; genus Parotocinclus; species Parotocinclus maculicauda. The sequence continues at coordinate 14,656 of JAUZSU010064729.1, read as the reverse complement.
TTATATATAATATGGGGTTGAATATCAGGTAAAAGAGCAGAGGCAATGGCAGCCAAATACACAGGCCTTCACTGAAATATCTAAAATATTTATCTAGTCATCATTTAATTGACATAAATGGATTTGATGACTAACATGGTTTTAATTAGAGAGTGTTGTTGGGCTGTAGGCCATTTGAACCAGCATGAGGTACAGTTTACTGAACCTGCCAAAAAATGTTAATCACAAAGACAAACATGTGTTTTTCAAACACTGAGATGCTAATCAAACAGCTGTACTAACAAGTTCACCAGATAAATCACTAGGCATGAACTAATATGGGACATGGGACTTGTCTTGTATGGTCCCACTAAGTGACCAGCATACCAACATTCAAAACACAATACATATGGGTTTTTGCTGTTTTTTCTCAATTTCTTTTCATTTTTAGAAGGGAAGAGTACAAAGCACCTCTGTGATCATGTTTCAGTTAAGCATGTTTGCTAAAAGCTGCAAGTGGAAATAAAATGGACTGTAATTACACTATGATTAGCAATAAATGCAAAAGGAAGCAAAAGGTTGTTAGCATAGCCCAGATTCCTTAGATTACTTACAACAACTTTGATTCAACAAAAGGTAGGCACACCAGAGCAAGTTAAAGATTAACAGAAATAAATAAACACTTACATTTTACATTTATGGCATTTAGTAGACGCCCTTATACAGAGCGACTTACAACTCATACAGTCTTACAATCCAAGCAGTTGTGGGTTAAAGGCCTTGCTCAAGGACCCAACTGTGGCAGCTTGGCAGAGGTCGGATTTGAACCCTGGACGTTCTGGTTCAGAGTCCAGTGCCTTAACTGCTAGGCCACCACAGTCCCAAATAATATGTGTGCTCCAATTAAATTTTAAAAATTTGCTTGTTGAACATTAATGGAGATGCTGGGGATCAAACCCAGGACCTCATACATGCGAAGCACACGCTCTACCACTGAGCTACATCCCCAACTGTAAACATGTTTGGAATAGCAGCAGGCCAATATTGTATAGTAGTTGAGAAAAGCTTAGTCTATCACAACTATTCTGTTTCTCAGCAAAAGGCAAATAAGCACTTAACTAGAAATGAAAAACCTTGTAAACATAAATCTCAAAGCTTAACTACAACAAAACAAGAAATAAATTAAACCAAAAGGAAGCTAATGATTGTGCAAAATTGTTTAAAGCAACAGTATTATACATATTTGATCACATATACAGTATTATATCTTACAGTTGTTAGCACTGGTAAGCTAGCTTATTTGCTTTTCATAACTATTGTAATTTTGCTCATCACAGCTGTAATTCTTAAAATATATATATTTTTGCAAAATAGTTAGTCAGTAATTAAAGTAATGTCAATAAATCTAATTTATTCTTAATAAATGTAATGAATTGTCGTTTATGTCATGTCTATAAACCATTTGCTAAAAATTAGTGGAATTAATTAATACTTAGGTAAATAGGGACAGAATGTTACTTCTCAATGACAACTCGAAAAACATATGGGGTCCCAAGAGCAAACAGTTCTGACAAAGAGTTTTATAGGAAGAGTTTAAAGGCATCAGACAGTGCCATATTTGGTTACCCTAAAGCCAGTACACTAAATGCACTGCCTGGACAAAAGTGTCACATTAATATCATGTTAGACAACTTTTAGCTCTAATTATGGTTTGCATTCTCCAGCAAACCACCCCACCCCACAACCATGCATCATGCAATGCATTTCAGGGCACAATATACAGTAGATACGGACAACGACATGACCTCAGAACATCAAGTATTTCAGACCCAGCATCACAGAGATTAGGCGAAAATGCAAGATACAGGCAATACACAAATGAACTATAATACAACTTGGCATCATATTTAATAAAAACTCATATTTGTAATGTGTAATGGCTAAATGGATCAGAAGCTTTGCGTGTATCTTAAACACTTGTGTTAAGGCTACAGGAGGAACATATTGATATTTTCTACAAATCATAATGTGATCTCAATGTCTCAAATCTCAATGTTGTTGTTTTCTGACTTGTTGTACTGCACTTGTGTTTTCATATGTTAATGATTGCCTGCTTTTCACAGCTGTTTTATACTACATTAACTACATATTCAATAATAAAGTCATCCATGGCTTTATGATGAGTTGTGGGAATTTGTCCTAAAATGTTCCACGTTTGTACTGAACTTGATCTGAATTTAAATTGGTACACTACTATATTACATATTGCATACTACATTAGTATATACTGGACCTTTTTATGCAGTATGCAATATAGCATCAAGTTTCTCGTACATATGAAACTGCATATTTTTATTTTGTTCTCAAACCACATTCTTTTATGTAGATTTAATATGTGAGTAGTATGTAGTGTGCCATTTTGACTACAGCCATGAACCATGACAAATGAGTCCCCCTAAAGTCCATTCCCAACCTTACACACATACATATTGCACTGAAAATACTGCATGTAGTTTAAGCGCATCTCATCGCCAACAGAGGTCCCTTAAGTAATTGAATATGGACACCACCTGTAAACAGTTAAATTGTCATATAATCACACAATAAATAAAACTTGTTTTGGAATATTCAGAGAGCATACCTACACAAACATCATGAAGATAAAAGGTCAATTGAAACAGTTTGGGGGCAGACTTGTAGAAACGTTCAACCACTGTACTGTTATTAAGATATTCCAACTGTTGCACATTCCATAGGACCATTAAATCCATTATTAAGAAATGGAAAGAATACGATACATTGGTGAATATGCTTTGACAAGGCTATCCATCAAAAGTCAGTACCCAATTAAGTAGCGCAATAATCAGAGAAGCAACCAAAAGGCTGAAGGTTACACTGACGGAGTGGGACAAATTTGCAGCTGAAATGAGAAAAGCTGTGCACAAGAAAGCTATTTCACATGCACATCACAAAGCTAAGGCTTTATGGAAGAGTGGCAAGAAGAAAGCAGATTAGACCAAACTGTAACTTTCTGAACTTGTTGAAAGTATGATGCATACTTCTTGCAATAAAGCATGGTGGTGACAACATAATGCTGTGGGGATATTATAAATACACAGGTCTGATTTTTGATTATTTAAACTTTATCTCATAACACAATTAACATACATGTGTAACATTATTCTTCATCCTTGTTTGTACGCACACATTTTTATTACATTGTGGGTACATTGATTTGACAAGAACTGAATTTCTTCAGGAGATTCCTTTTTTAAATTGCTTTTTTCTTTTCTTTTTCTTTTTCTTTTTTTTTATCTGTAGCTGTTTGATCTTTCCTGTCTCAGAAATTGAGCCCTTGGACTTGACCTTGTGTTTCTACGAAAGTGCACTAACATATTTGACTGTTGCACTACACATACAATCAAAAATGGGGAGTTTTATAGGTTTATGTACCTTTTAGTGTGGCATTTGGGAAACAGACAGAGTCTTAGTTATTTCTGCTTAGGAGGAAATTTCTTAAAGTAAAAATAAAATTGTGTACTGTAGTCAAAATGTATCACTGATCACAATATAGTTCTGGTCTTGGCAAGGTTATATTGCTTGGCCAGGTGTGCTGTATTTCATTATATATTGGCGTAAAAAACATTTGGGGCTCAGGAACAGATTAATCCTGTTTATGTTACTTTTTATGGGGGCATTTGATTTTCTCAGTGTTTCTCAAATCAGTGTTCAAATGTCCTTCTGGAACCAATGAAGTTAAAATGTCCATGGTTGTATTACTATATTACTTGATCTACTCTTATTGTAAATCAAACACTGTAACAACAGCCAGTCTGTGATGTTCATTGTAGATGTTTTGCTAACACTGATATTTAAATTGCATCAATGATAAAAACTATCACAAGCTGTAAAATGGATTACCACTGGGTATAAGACAAGTATTTTACTGAAACATACAATCTATTACAATGACCTTCTTAAAATGATACATGGTTAAGATAAAAAGAGATAATGCTCCCTCAAAATTAGTCTTTTCAGATAAAGACCGTGTACAAAGAATATCTCTGACATCTGTGATTGTAATGCCAAGCACAGACAATTGAGGCTCGGATTGTTTACACTTTGCTTTGTCTTCATACATTGACTTTCATGGTAGCAGCATAAAAGTTGCCCATGACAAAAAATTTCATGGATCAGCAAAAGGAATGAGATCAGCCACCTCACTGATGTCAGATATATCATGTTTATTCTTTGGAGGATTAAGAGATTGGACAGTTAGGCTTAGAAATATTGTGAGACAATATATGTTGTTTATCCCAAACTGTCTTCAATACCCTGTCCTGCTTTGTGGAATAGCAACTGAATTCTTATTAATATGCTCAATTATTACATATCCTTGTCATGGGTGGTCACATCTTGTGATTGTAATCTTGCTTGATGTGCCAATACATAGAACCTAGAATGAGTTTAACAATTCTGAAGTAGACAAAGCAAATTGAACATCTTGGACCAGGTGATCACTCAAAATAAAATTATCTAAATGTTTGCTTGCTCAATGTGTTTCTGTGAGATTAAATATCCATACCCCAGAGGCTTGTCTCTAGCTCAATTGCAGATCAAATGGCAAATGGCTTTAAAGCCAATCTTGAATTTTATGAGATGTTGAGGCGTTGCCTCTTTTCCTTCGTTTTGTAATATTGAAAAGAAAAATGAAGCTATTGATTTTCTGTCTGTTTCTTGCTGTTTGGAATATTAAAATGGACACTGAGGTCTTGTGCGCTGCTCTGTTCCTGATTCCCAGCCACAACTGAAAGCATAGACAGCTGCCAATAACAGGATCAACTTCTCAACACACAATAAAATTCAACCTGAGATTGGAAAAGCCAAAAGAGTTCAAAATACTTTTAATATTAAATAGCACTATTTTTAACTAATTGTTAATCTCTCTTTTTAACAATGCAAGTTTGTGTGCATAAATTTCACAGGCCTGGTTAGTAAAAACAGACTTAATACCTCTAGAAAATCTTTGCAAGGCACAATCTCAGTACTCTTCTCTCAATGTAAATGCCGTTGATTGGCATGCATGAGGAGAGCCTTGTGCAGCTGAATATGTGATTCTTTGACCTTGGCAGACTGACAGCTGTAACATAATTGATATCATTTTCCTTGCACTAAAATGATTTTTTATTGGGGGGAGGGGGTGTTGTAGGTGCTAATCTACATTTAAATACCCACACTGAATGTCTTGTATTAAGTGCAAAATTAGAATGTATATAAGAGCTTCCTTCTATGTGGAAGGGCCTATATTTTTATAAGGCTGTGCTTTTATGTTATACAGATTTTTTTGCCCTGGTGGTGATGATAATAATAAAATGTAGTCTGAACAAAAAATAAAACCCTAATCAAGAAATAATTGATATCCTTTTTATATATTACTTTTCAGGAAACTCAGAAATTCAGAACTATTGACTAAAGCCAGGCAATAATTATAAAAGTAGCTAAAAGCTCATATCTAATGTTATTGCACTGAATAAATAGTTCCAGTCCACTGTGTAACAGTATTACAAACTTGAATGTATGAGCACCTAAGCTTATTTTGCCCCCACAGACAGTGAGGAGGATGGCATGAGAGACAAACAAAACACTATGTATAACTGCTGGAGAGTAAGATAAAAGTAGCATCTTGGGTTCACCAAGTCTCCAGTGGCAGAAAATGATTTGAAAGTCTCGAATAAAGGTGCCACATGTTACCTCTTGTTACCAAAAAAATAAGCCTTTTAAACATTAAATGGATTATAATATTCTGCCACGGATGAAAAATAAAAAAACAAATTAACACAATTTTTTTATTAATTGCAATAATGTTGTTAATTATAACTTAACTTCCTTTCTTAGTTGTATGAATGCAGTTTCTTTGGTGTATTTTGGAAGGTTATTTGGTTATAAGTGGCTAAAACATAAAGCTATGTGCTATCATTACCTTGTCTGAAGCATGTTTGACTTTATTTTAAATACTTGTTTTTCAAAAGTCTGTTCCTCCAAAAACTAAAAGAAACCGGCTCTCTCAACCTTCTGAAATGATGCCTGTAGTGAATTAGCATGCCCCAGTGAAGTGGGTCTGATGAAGCACCTGATGCCCACTGTTACATATGGTAAAGGGTCTGTAAAGTGTTGCTGCTTTTTCTCCAAAGGTCTTGGAAATCTTGTAAATAATGGAAATACTTGAAAATCTGTTGCCATCAAAGACTCCATGAAATACAAGTACAGTTTAAAAATATATAGAAACGAAAATAAATGGTTGATCAATGGACCTTCCAGCAGGAAAATTATCCAAAACTTAAGATCAACACGGAGATTTGTTCATGATTCTGCCACAGCCAAATCCTGGTCTAAACTACACAGAAACCCAGTGGGCATACTAAATATGAGAATGCACAAGAGAAGGTATTGAACCTGGAAAGTTCTGGAGATGTTCAATAAAATGGAATCGTCTTGAATTCCCCACACTATATTCTTTAAGCTTACACTATAAAACAGGAAAATAGGAGAGTGGTTCAAATTGAGATGCAAAGAAAGGTTGTACATAGTATTAAATGCAGGGGTGGTTTTCCTTCAGACAACATTTATGTCAATTTACTTAAAAAAAAAAATTGTGTGTATGCGAGAGAGAGAGAGAAAGAGAGAGAGAGAGAGAGAGAGAGAGAGAGAGAGAGAGATTTAGCTTTTATTCTCACCCCTTACCAGAGGTGCTAATAATTGTGAAGACTGCATACTGTATGTAGAGACACTGTAAAAATGTAATCTTGCAACATCTTATATAGAAGCACATTTCAGATTAGATTAGAATTTAAAGTAAACTCCTAAAGCTAATTCAGTCTGTAGGCACCTGCTACTTTCTTTAAGTAAAATAACTCTCATTACATTGACAGATAACTTAGCCACCTTCTTTTTCTTTCTTGAAAGCAGCAAAGCTACTTCAGCTGCTTAAAATCAAACATGGCTCCATGCAATCTTCATATGCAAACACCAGCAGTCAGGAGTGCATTATGGGCCCTGGGGCTGCAACATCTTCCACCTCTATTCCCAAAACTGACAAAGGCACTTCATGACTGAAATGCTAACGTCTAAATGTACTGCATGTCTGCAGAGAAGCTCATATTTATTGAGTTAAAGTTTGTAGTTGCACTTTTTCATAAAATCTGTCCTATGGAGTATATTGGAAATGATGAAACATTGTAAACAGATCACATCACCAGGTGCTTATGGAACAGTTACACCTACTTCAAATTCCCAATAAGATATACACATTATGTTCTTGTTCTTTAAATTACTGCAGTCCATTGTAAGGGCTGTAATGTCTAGTTCTTTGAAATGACATAGTGGCCTAAGAATTGCATTTATTGCCACAGTCTGTAGATAATCTCTATATATATCTATATAGAGATTGAATAAAATTTTTGTTTCTTAAGCTTTTTAGTGGAGATTTACAATACATTAGATTGTTGTATTTTTGTTATCTCTCCCTATTATTTATTTACTTATTTTTGTTTTGCCCTCTCACAGAGCATTTCCATCTGTGTCCCAAAACAGTCAGAAATGAGCTTAATGTTTTCTGATCGAAAGGTGAATATTTCGCTATATTCATAATATTTCTGCAAACTGTTCAAATTACAGAGATATTGGGCGGTCTGACCCTCTGTATTAAGACTTTGACCCCCTCAAACAAGGTAAAAACAACAGTTTGTGGGTATATTTTTGCTTGTTAATGTAAATATTAGAATATATTTGTCATACATTCACCTGGAATAGTTTTTAATATGATTTCAGACAACCCTTATGTGGACCATACCATTTCTTGTCTAGACTTGGCTGGTTGTCTCATTCCCATCATTGTTCAAAACCTCAATAAGGTTGCCACGGAAGCCAAAGAAGACACTTTATGTTATAGTAAGTAGTTATTTATCCAGCTTGTCTAATACACTTTTACTGTGTATTGCCATTTCAGTTTCTGAATTAGGTTGTGTCACCTGCACATGGATGAATGCTGACATCAGCTAATTTTTAACATTTGCTTAAAGTTGTAGTTTAGCCGACCAACTTTATTTGATGGTCTGCCCTTTCAGTTCCAGTGTTGACTTGGCATTTCATTAGTTTTATATACTGTATTATCTAATGTCAGCTGATGTGAGCTGTGGGGTAATGTAAGAGTTGTTTAAGCTTTAACAGCACTATAGAATTTATTTTATTTTAATAGTGGTACTGTGTTGGTGTAGTTCTTTTGCCTTTTAAGATATTAGCTTTTTATAACGTGTTCACTCAGGAATTCGGGGAAATGTATCTGGTTAGGTAGGTGAATAATATAAATCCTTGTGTGATGAAGGCTGAGGAATTGTATTAGTTTAAATGTATGACTAACTCAAACTCTGATTAGATTTAAACATGAACAACAAGAAAAAAGATATACTATAAGGCACTTTTTGGTGCTACACAAATATTTGCTTTTAATGTTAATCAGGCATAGGCCTGCATGCTGCACTATCTACATACAGTAGACATAATGTTAAACAACCAATATACTGTAAGAATTTTTAAACTTCAGTTGACTGGAGCATGTGCCTGTTCTATAAATTCTTTTTATTTACATCCTGGAAAAAAGTTGACCCACTTAAACTTGTCAGTGTATAATTTATACTCTGGAAGTCTGAATAGACATTTTAGGGATTAGTGAGTAAAGCAACTCTATTTTGCTAACACTATTTTTCCAAATGTTATGTGCGGGATGACTATCTTTTGAGGTTGTTTTTTCACTGGTCTGCAAAGAAATTAGATTCACTTAAAGAAATCAGATTGCTTTGCATAAAGTTACCTAGAATTGTGTGCTTCTGTAGGCTTTTTGTAGGATGATTAGTAACTTTTGTTTGCATATTAAGTTGTACCATAACTTTGATGCTTTCAAAATTGTTTGCACCAAAAATGGTAAATATCCTCTGCAAGAAAATAAATAAATGATGAAAAATGACTGCTATTGCTCTTCAGTTTCTCAATGCTTTTTAGAATGCTGTGCTGCAGAATGAACAATGCCTGTGAAAATAACAGGAAAAAGCAGAGTATGAGAGTACCAGCAAAATAATAAAAGAAATAATAACCTGGACTTTGGCTGGAGGTCACTTTAAAATCTCCCCAAGCAATTGTTCCAAGCTTTGTCTTTTTCACTAAAAACACCCATGAGATGAGCAACACAAATGTTACAGTGTTAAGGCGGCAAGTATTAATGGTGACTCGGCTAAACGAAACCATATTCTCAGGGTTAAAACCTCCCGGATTGACCATGGAATTCAATGTTTCAGAAATATAATGTGACTCTCAGCCTTACATCTCTATGCAATCTATACAAGTCCCTCTCAAGGAGAGGGCATCCACAAATGCCACCTGTTCAAGTGATTTTTAAGTTCTGTCAATTCCCCCTGCAACTTTCTCATGCTTTCTGTCTCCAATTCCCAAGTAGTCTGCTTTGTACGCTTTGTAAATAGTTTCCCCTTAACAATAGCTCCTACTTATGCTAGTTGTTGTGCTTTTCATTAAGGTTGGTTTATTGGGAAACTTTTCTTTTGAGGATGCCATTGGTATTTGACTGTGTTCTGAGCTTGTATACAACAAGCTGTGCATTTAGGTCATAGCAAGGTATTATTTGTATTGAATTTAAATAAGAACTTTTCACACTGAGATGATCTCCCATTATGGGAAGTAAAGACAATTAGCTTAAATCAATTTCCAAATAAACCTTTCAATTAAGTTTTGTGTGTGGAATGATAGTTACTTTTTTCATATTATTTTAAAATTAGTACTTGCACCAGTTTTCAGAGGAATTCTTCTTCTTTGGTATAAGATATAAGAACATATTAATGAAGTTATGTGCAATAGTATTGCTAAACCTACTGAAACTGCATAATATATTAACAAAGTCAAATTATTGGATAGCTTTTACTGGTCTATTGTGCCTAAAGATCTTGCCTATTGCTCATGTAACTTGACCTGGAGGGGATACTAGCTTAAAGGGTAAAGTTTGGATCAGTTGCTGTGCATCACATTTGCTGTGTATCACACTGATCTTTAGTCCAAAAAGCATGTGGAAGCAGAATGCATGTAAGCCTACATTTTATCTGATATACCAGGTCCCTTGCCATTTTCAGCTCACCAAGCAATCTCATGTGGATTTCATGGGGTGGTGCCCTGTCCAGGGTTGTTTCTGCATTGTGCACTATGCTGCCAACTAGGCACCAACTTTTCTCGCAAATCTGTCCAAGATTAATTGAATAAGACAGTGAATGAATACTGATGATGGCTTGTACCAGTCTACTGGCTTTTTTTCCCCATAGATCAACAGTTTGTGTGGGTCAATGAAATAAAAGAAAGTACAATAAATAAATTATATATATATTTATAATATTATGTATAATAAACAAGCACAGAATTGATAATACAAGCACTTAATAATATAGGTTAGTTAAATGTCTTTTTTCAGTAACAGTTATAACTGTTTTCTAGGAGTTGCTAAATTAAGTCTTCAACAGTTAGATCATCTTCAATGATTCTCTCAGTAGCAACAGACTAACTGTAACAGCATCCTAACTTTCTGTGTTTGTGATTCATTCTAACTTGGCAGGCTTGTGGAAAATTAACTTTCCTGCATATGAGAGAAGTACCAGCACACTGGCAAAGCCACAGAAAAGTCTATAATATTAGCAGTAGTCATTAGTCAAAATGTATAGATAAGCTGCAGTACAATAGTTACTGAAGGTTGGTTTCTGAAAGGACATAAACTGCATAGAACATGACAGCATAAGGACCCCACCTTTTTTTTTAATTCCTAAGTAAGCTCATTTTTTCAGAGCTGTTAAATCGTTAAAGTCGTTTATGTCGTCTGTTAAATGACAATGTGTTATGAATTATTGACTTTGCTTTATAGGTTAATTTAATGGATAATAAATGTCAAACTACTGAGTATCCTTGTAAATTGGGTGGATAATAATAATAATAATAATAATAATAATAATAATAATATGTTCAATTTATATAGCGCTTTTCTAACACTTAAGGCCGCTTTACAATAGTACAAGGTGTAAACACAGAAATTACACCGTTTAGAGAAAAGACACAAAAGACACAAAAAACTCCTTAAGATAATTTGGTCATGGCTTTCAGGCCAGCTTATAGGGTTGTTTTGGAAGCTGTAAAGTACGGATGCACCGAAGATTCAGCAACCGTAACTGTTTGGGAAAAAATGCAAAAACAAACAAACAAATGTTCTGTCTTAGTGAAACGTGAATAAGTGAAAAGACCAAATAATAGACCAAACAATGTGGTTTTTGATGATCGTCAATGTGTATAGTCAGAGGTGCTCTTTGTGAAAACAGCAAACTGCTGTGTGGAAGCAGGTGTGAATGTTTTGATCATATGTGCACCTTCTGTTTAAAGAAACATGAATGGAATATTTATTAAAGCGCACTTGAATGAAACAAGCTGTTGACCTGCTAGCATTCGGTTTTAGACCTATCTGTAAAAATCAGAGTAATGAATTTCTTGTACAAATGTAAGTACAAAATATTGTTGAACGAAATATTATTGAATGTTTTACACTTGGCAAGCAGCACTGACAGCTCAATTAAAACATCTCTAAACTGCATTACCCATAAGTCTTATGACAGTACCAGTAGGTTTGTTGATATTTCTTCTGGTTTATGTGATGAAAGGTCAAGATGATTTGTTTCCAGCTTTCGTAAGTGTTGTTTGTGTCACGAATGGCTACCCTATATAGTGTTCTACACAGAACACACTATATAATGATCAGTGAATTATTAAACGACTGGACCATTTTAGACATGCCCATAATGTATCATGTTTGTTTAAACAATGGTATTTTTTCATTAAGAAAAAAATTATGTTGCTTGATAAGCATGAAAAAGATAGATGTAGGCAATTTAATTTATGCAAAAATAAAAAAGTGGCAAAATTGATAAAAAAATAAATTTCGGTGCATCCCCACTATGGAGGAAGTCTTTATTCAGTTTTATCTTTAAAATAGTGCATAGCTGACTAGAACTCCTACTGATTTTCAGCGTATCTTAAGAGATGGACCACTTCTGTCAGACTTCACACTGGTCTTTGCATAACCTTGCTCTCACAATAGCCCTCAATGTTCATTTAAAGTCTGCTGATGTGTTCACAGCCTCTCTAACTGTGCTTGTTTATTTTGTGGAGCATTCACATACCTTAATATAAAGCAATAATCCAATGGTATCCACTGGTGCTTTTAAATTCATTCATCCCTTAGGTAAAGTTGAACCTCTGCATATCATAAATCCATGTGTAGGTTATTTTTGTTGCATAAGGAAGCAGTAGTTATGTTTCATTAAACTGAATATATTGAAAGGCCTAGTGATACATATGGGACAATTTTCATGAGGAAGAGAGGATATATTATGTATGTAATTTCCGTCTGGTTGCATCTTTTAACCTGTTTGGTTGAATAGAGAACTTCTTTAAACCCCATGTGCCAAGTGCAATAAATCTTTTTCTTTTATTTAAGTATATCAAAGATTCAATTCAGTGCATCATTCCACTGGCTACAGCCACATTCTGTGTCTTATTGACCAGACTCGGAGGCAGACGATGCATCAAATTACTGTGTAACTGTCCTTCAGGGAGGGATCTAGCCTTGAACATGGCCACACTAGACTTTTTAAGTGTGACACAAGCTCATTAGATCACAGAGGTCGTCCGCCCCTTGCTCATTTAGCGGCTAGGGCACCAATAATGGACACTCTGGGCATCATTTGGATGGAGCAGCATGTCAGAGCAGTGCTGGACTCCAATTTGAAAAGTATCTGGAGAATCCAGTGGGAATCCACCTTCAATCTTGGTTCTTTTTCCCACTGACCTTCCATGGTCACTCATTTTTCAACAAGAAAATCCACCAGGAATGAGAGCTTTCTAATCTACAACTTTACTTAGATCAGTTTAGTATGATCACTGATCATGATACTGGTTTAGTGGTTTAATTGTGCTATGTGGATAATGTCACAAAAATGTATATCTTTTTCAGTTGAGTAAATACAATAAGTACAAGTACAAACAGGCATGATAACACTGCAGTTTGACAATATTGACAATGTGGGCTTGCAATTTGCCTGGGTACTTGTCCAGGTTGCACCTATTCATGTGTTCAGTGAATTGTGGGGTAAGAGCCGGATCCTGCTTTTTCCCTGGTCCGGGTTGCAGCACCCTTGTACAAGCGCAAGGATTGTTCACAGCCCAGTGCACCTGTACAATGCCAGACTTGGCTGACAGGCATCCCGCAGGTCACCGAGGTCATGGGCTAGAAAATTGCCCAAGCACCACCCAGACTCATGCATTAATCTTTGCTTTAAATCAACTTGCAGTGATGGCTTGAAATGTTTTACTTCTTTCACCTGCTCACAAAAATTAGCTAAATATATAATGAAATATTCCCCAAATATTGTGAGCAGTGAGCAGACACTTTCACTTGTTTGTTAGTTCTATTTGCAGTCGCATCAACATCAAGGTCTATAATCTCAACAGACACATCAGTCTGTATTAACACACTAGTCATAGGCCAGATTAGAGTGACCATAAGCCTAAGGAGGACCCAGAGCAAACCCACATAGACATGAGGAGGAAATGCAAACACAGGCAGAGTCCAGGGTCTCTCTGGGCTGTAAGGTGACCGCTCTGACCACATGCACCTCTGTGCCACTTTAACATTTAATTAACCTTAATAGGTAAACACCATACATCAAAACTACACAGATAGATAGAAGGATCAATCACTTTATTAGTGAGTCATATGATTACAGCAGCTTAGATACAGGAAGTAAAAGCAGAAGTATTTGAAATAAATTACTTGTAGAAAGATATGTACTATAATAAATAGACAGCCATAAAAGGAAATGGAAAAATGAAAAATAAGATGTAATTATTCTTGAAACACAAGTATAGTCCAATATATCTGTTAATTCTATTAACTATCTATAATGATTGTGCCTACTCCTCACGCACTATGAAGGGAACTGAATTGTAGTACACAGTTTCTACAGTTTCAGAATTCTCTTTTTTAAGGTTGGACACTGACTCTGTTAGTAGCTGTTTTATACACTTTGCATTTGTGTAATCTACATCTGAAGAGATTAATAGCTTTGTGTGCTCCAGTAGCCCTAAAATAATTACTCATGTTCACTTTATAAAGGCCCCTTATGCTGACAGCTCTAATTTTTCCGTTTTCTGAATGTTTGGCCTTCAAATAAATGAGGTTCAGTGTGGGGCATTATGCATCTTTCATGTATTTGCTCAAGAGACATTTGTTCAGTGGAACTGCAGCTCAAGTTGTATCACTCTTGGCACCTGTGATTGATTTTCTCTTGTGTGTCTTTGAAGCAAAGCTGATGGCTTTTTCTACTGACCAAATGCAAGAAACAGATTCACAAGACAGCCATGATCTTGATGTCATGTTGAATTTTATTTTCAGTATTTCTCAAGGCAAACTAAAGCATGTCTTTCAGGTTCTATAACCAAGAACTGGGTGTACCACCACATGGCATCCCTGATCTGCTGGAAAAAAACTTTCATCTAACATTAGTAAATATGTGTGGGGGGGTTATTA
>JAUZSU010064620.1:0-20792 GCA_034780255.1 Parotocinclus maculicauda | reverse complement strand
AGCGAGGAGCGCGGGTACCGGGCGGGAAAAACCCTCGAAAGTGCCCCTGAAAAGTAAATACCTCCGAGGGTTGCCCCTCGTACCGATCCTCCAGCTCTAAATGCTCTTGGACCTACCAGCTAGTTCTAGTGCCGCACGAAGATACGAACGAGCTTAAACAATGAGTAATGTTAATGAGTTAAACAATCTGATGGACTGAGGGATGCAATAAATCAGTCCATAGAGCAGGACTAAGACAGCCGTCTGCTCCTAAATGAGCTACTATGTCTATCAATAGCACTGTGCAAAGGGCGGTCGACATTGTCCATGATGTTCAGTTTATGGTCCTTCTCTCTGCCACTGATGTAAAAGTGTCCAGCTCTGTTCTGGTAGATCCAAAAAGACCCAAGCCTCCTTAGGTTTTGTCCTTTCCTGTAGAGGGTACCAGTATTTACTGCCCGGTCCAGCTTGTCGACTACTGACTACCTCCACAGCAGTACACCCCCCCCCCGCCCCCAATGCACACTGGCAGCAGAGTAGACCCAGACAAAGTAAGTATCGTTGCAAGAAACACTGAATTGTATTTGATAAAAAGCTATTGAAATGATTGAGGAAATATAACAAACAATGCTAAACAAACAGTGGCAAACAACAAACAGTGGCTAAAACAGAGTTAAAAAGACCTCAATACAAAAGACAATCTAGGGAATGACTTGAAGAGAGCACTGATCACTACAAATTTGACAAGGATAAAAGGGTAAATACTCCACAGGGTGTGCAAAACTGGTTTTTACTTATCCCAAAAGACTCAAGGCTGTAATTCCAGCAGATGTTGACTCCAGGAAATATTATAAGAAGGGACTAATCACTTGTCACAATTCAGTTATTCTAGTCATCACTTTATTTAATGTTTAGAACTGTTTCTCATTACTTGAATGTTATAAGGCAAACTGTGTGAGGTGGCTATTTTAAACGGGTACGATAAAAAGACTGGCACTGTAAAGCCATTACATATACATATTTAAGTCACATAAGTTATTTAATAGTTAAATATTAAAATGCTATACACTAACACTGAAGTACATGAATTCTAATCAAATCAGCTTTACTTTGTACAGAAGATGCTTTAGGTTGTATAATCCTGCTAATAAAACCTTAACAAGGAAGGGGGTTGTAGTGGAACGACATGATTATTGTTAAAGACACTGAAACATATGATGATATGTATGCATATTTTATATTTCCACTAGCCTATTGTATGCATGCAGGTTGAGGATGCTGGAAGTGTTAGTGCAGCTAAGCTGCACAGTGTGTGGGCGAGAGACGGAACGAGTAGCTTTATATACTGAACCATGCACTGACTCACCTCAGTGGGCGCACATTCAAAGAACAGCAGGACACCCACATGCTGGACCCGCTACAACTCACT
The DNA here is from genome assembly GCA_034780255.1 of Parotocinclus maculicauda. Taxonomy (NCBI): domain Eukaryota; kingdom Metazoa; phylum Chordata; class Actinopteri; order Siluriformes; family Loricariidae; genus Parotocinclus; species Parotocinclus maculicauda. The sequence continues at coordinate 19,384 of JAUZSU010064620.1, read as the reverse complement.
CTGGCCCCAGAGAGAAACCATACAGCAAGAAATAGAGATGCGGAGAAAGTGAAAAGAATGAAACACACTCACTACCTGCTGGTGAATATGTATTTTTGTGAATTTCTGTGTTTGATGCCGTATTTGAAATGCTGTTGTTTTGTGGTAGTGATCCTAGTGATCACACTGAGCAAATACATTTGTATTGACCCCAGTTTAGTGGTGCAACTGTTCATCTGAATGTGACTTCAGATATCAAATCACTCATTCTGTCATATTATTGTTGTAGGACAGGAAGATGATACTTGTTGTGTTTAACACTAGATATTAACTAATTTTCAGTCCTAAATACAAATTTACAGTAATACAGTCCCCTTCAAATGATGAGGAAATATAGGCACCTAATTATAAAATTGCTGTATAGATAACTACCAAATGATTGAAGTCCTAAACACAAAGCCATCAATTACTTATACAGAATGAGACAAATAGATAAAATAAACAAATTTAAGATACATTCTCATTCTCACTGTATTTAAAGTACATTTCCTCAACATTGTGTTACGGGATGTGGTAGGACCCAAGGATGCGGGAGTGACGGAATCCCATGGCGTGTAATAAGAATGGGGAAATAATATATAAAGGCTAAAAAAAAGGGAAAAAGAGGGGGAAAGGCCCTAAATGATAAATGGAAAAAAACATTGATAAAAAGATAAAAGGAACGAACATTGCTTTTTAGGTTTGCTAGATTTTTCACTAGCAAGGTTATAACATTGCAACTTTTCAAATAAAGAAACTCATAAATTGTTCAAATAACTTATCAAGGGACAGAAGAGTAGTACTAATAAACGCCATGTGTAAACACTATGTGCTCAATGTTTGATCATTTACATTTTGGTAATTTAGCAGACACCCTTATTCAGAGCAATTTAAAAATTATACAGTGTTGTATCCAAGCAATTTAGGTATAAGGGCATTGCTTAAGGACTCAGCAGTAGCAGCTTGGTAGGTGGGATTTGAGCCGTGGACCATCTTCTGGTCCATAGATCAGTACCTTAACATCTATACCACCATAGTCCCATGAACAAAAATAATGCTGCAATAATTGCAGATTAAATTATTTGAACATTTCTGTGGCATGTTCTAGCCACGTTTTAAGCCAAGACAACAGCAAACGAAAAAGTCACTAGACTAATAATAATAGTCTAGTGACAGAGGGGTAGGAGGAGGTGGTAGAAGAGGAACTGCACCTGCACTTAGATACAGCAAAATGAGAAAACACTAAACCGACAGCACATTTGTGGAGGCCAAATAAAGCAGAAGCAAAATGGCACTGTGGCAATCATAGGCTCACAAAATCATTTATCAGGTGATGGAAAAAGGCCAATAGACTTGAACAGACTCAGTCTTTGGACTGACAGCATCACCAAAGTCACAGGCAAAGCACATGAATTACAACACAAAGGGTCAGTAACAATTAAGGAAGATAATTACTTCATGTCGTAAGCATTATGTCAGCATGACATTGCTGTCCATCTCTGTTATGAGGCTAATGGATTGTAACAGTTCAAGTTAAGCTGTTGAATGGGTCCATATTGTTGTCTGGTAGAACGTGAACAGTATCTAATTGTTTATCTGGTGCTGCTGTTCATGTGCTATCAACTATTCGGCAACCTAATCGTTAAGTCTAACACCAGACTGGCCTGGAACAGCTGCCTATTTTAATGTAGCCTCATTACCCTCTCAGACATGGTTTACAATCTGAAATATGACTATTTCTGCCTCTTTTTTGAAGAACAATACTCCTGCCGAGTCATGCAGAAACTAATCAGACCATTCTTCTATACTCATGTAACAAACAATGGACACTCTTGGTAAATAAATAAGGAAATTACTGATCTCAGTTTGAATTCATCCCTTTGGACGAAAGGCTAGATTATCAGGTTTAGCTGGCTAGGCTGGCTTCACCAGAAGGGACATAATCTCTTGTCAGGTGGATGGTGTGGTTGGGAGATAACATTAGGAAGTCTTGCATGCTGTTGTCAAGCAACCTCGACCCCAGATTCTGCCTGTCTCAGTGGCTCCTGCAGACAGAGATGATTAATGCTGGGGGAGTCAGCCCCACACCAGCTTCAGTCTCATCCATTGTATGCACATGGGCCGATGGGGAAAAGCGAATCTAAGCAATTAAAAAGGGACACTGCTGGCAAGGATCACATTACTCAAAGCCTTCAGTGTTTGGAGCGTGGTGGGGTTGGTGTCTGCTGCTGTAACAGTAGCAAAGGGTTGTTTTTAATCATTCTGCCAGCATTAAGTCTAGTTGTTGCGGTGCCATCTGAAAGTGCAAATAAAACAGTTTCTCAATAAGATTCAAATGAAAATAGTCAAGGTTATAACCCAGACGACGAGAGCCAATAAAACCTTCAGCTTTGATTTGCGTGGCCCTTCCAGACACGTAATTGCAGAGCCGAAGGATGGCAGAGAGAAGCGCTGTTGACAGCATTCACAGCTGTCAATTGTGCAGAAAAATGTTTAAATGATGTTGCTCTTGTCTGTGCAAAACTCACTCCTGTAAGGTTCCAAATTTCAAAACGGATTGGAATTAACTGATTACAACTGCAGTGAGTAACATTATCTCAAATATATTGTCATAATATTATTATACATTATTTTTCTTTACATTACTTAACTATTAGTTTCATTTCTGTCATTTATAAACATCGCCACCAGCAAGTTCACCTGAGGCATGAGCGCACATATGTGATTGATGATTTTATTATGCTAGTTACCATCAAAGAAAATTATTTCTTTGGGTTTGGAAAGTTTGGAAATGATGCACATAAATAAGTGCCATTTAATTATTTTTAGTAATATTGATTATTTCCATTTTATTTAAAAAATAATGCAATCTAGGTATGCTGAATACACACAAATATGTGCCAGAATGCATGTGCTACAAATATGTTAGTAGAGAATCTAGGTCTGGCAGGATCCAGCTCAGTTAAGCTTGGATTATTAGCATAAACCTTTTAGGACAGATGAAATTAATAAACAGCTTTTTAGTTAAAAACAGAATTATCGTATTTCAAGAAAGGAAAACACTGCATTCCAGCATAAAACCATTATCCCATATGTGCAACATGCTGTTGGTAGTATCATATTTTATCAACTTTTATTGCTGCAAGTAAGTAAGTCAGTAAGGCTCAGAGTTGAACCAATTCTGAATGAAGGAATAGGTAAAACTCTAGCAAGACTGATCAACAATTACTAGAAACATTAAGTGTTCCTACACTCTTAATATATATATTGTGTAGTAAACAATAAACTGTTTTGGTATATGGGATCATTGAAAGCGGCAGATTTAATGTAGAAATGAAATTATGACATTGCATGACAAATAAAGACAGACGAAAGCCATTGTCTTTTCATGGTGGCTCAGTGGGTAGCACTGTCGCCTAACATGGCGATGGTCATGGGTTCAGTATGAGGTGGAGTGTTTTGGGTCATTTCTGTGTGGAGTGTGCATGTCCTCGCTGTGTCCACGCCAGTTTCCCCCTACAATCCAAATACATGTTTTAGGTTAATTGCGTTAAAGCTAAAGCTAAAGTTGCCCTTGTGTGTAAGTGTTTGTATGAGTGTGTTTGCTCTAAACTGGATAGAGTTGTCTCTGTTTTGAGCCCTGTGCTGCTGGCTAGGCATCGGCTCTTCTGCAACCCTGTCCAGGGTTAGGCAGATAAAAAAGTGAATAAATGACGAATTAATAGCCATTGTTTAGGTGACAATCTACCTGGAGTAAGTATTTTGAGTGCAATACTTACTCCTGCCACTAGAGGGCCACTTGTAGTTCTTGTACTGTTTAGCTTCTTAAAAGCAGCGTTCCATGGTTAGACAGGACAGCATTCACCAAACAGTGGGGTTGCTGCTGCTTGCTCAGCTTGAAGTCCTTATGTTAAGCCATGGTGATATTGCGTATGTGTCTGTCATAAGCAAAGTATGCAACATTAGGAATGCTGATACTGCGTTATATTACCAAATGACTTCTTTTGCTGCTCTTCTTTGTTTATTGTTGGATGAATTAAGGATGGCAGAGTTAGTAGTTAATGATCAAATCGTCAAGCATTATTGTTATTGAAGTCCCACATAGCTCTAAAGGACATGAACCACCATAACAACTAATTACACCCAACTAACTAGGCCTGTCCATCCAGCATATGGTCTTGTGAAGCAACATTAACCTGGGATCATGGCCTCTTCCCATTCTATGAGTGACTGATTACACATTTATAGTATAATTGCTAAATACCCTCAACTTACTGTGACAGTGAGCACATCTATGAACCAGTCTGGAGTTCACAACATAGGGCTGCAATTCTAAGACCTATTGCATCATGACTTGGGTTAGGAACCAGGAATTCACAATGAGAAAAGGTTTTACCACGTTTTGAACATACACAGAGAAATCTTTCAGCCCACCAATTCTGCTGCCAACTGTAAACTACAGTGGTGGATATATCATTGGCAGCTCTGTCATGGAAATCATTCCGTTCATTGAAATTCACTTTCTCTGCAATTTAGTTCCCGTTTTTTGCTGTGATTGTAATAGACAGAGCCAGTAGAATGCAGGTAGCTATTAGGGCTCATCCTTACCCAACCTCCTCATTTCTTTGTCCTGCTGTTGTTTATGCTTGATTAATTGCGGAGGCGTTTGCAGAGGAGAAAAAAAGTAGGGCCCAGCATCCCTAAAATATTTCTGCTAATGCAGCTTGCCGAAAGCTGTTCGCTATCCAAACTGATTAATCATGGGGCCCGTGGAGAAGTATTCCTTTCCTCCTGTGATTAAGTTAAATCATTCATTAATGTTCAGCCATCTTCATGATGTGATTTTCATGAAAGTCGGCATGTTTGGCTGTCACAACCTTCCACTTTGATTACTGCAACATAATCACAGACAACCCCTTTGCTTTATGTTAATAATACTAACACTGATGCAATTTTGCTTATAATATTTAAATATAGCAACTTCTGGAGTGTGTGCATAGGTCTTTTGTATTAAGGCTGTGTTTGAGACTTATTGTGATCTTAATATTCTGTGTTTTCTTTATTTTGAATGTGAAAATATTTTATTTAAAGATGTAGTTTCCCTGCAAATCTGTCCCTGTTACACGATTACAATATGTCAGTTTACACAGCAAGAATTAACCATATATTTTTAAATGATCCATGTCTTCCTGTGCCAGCAGTGTGTATTTAAACAAGAAACTCTTTGAAGTGGAAGCCTGTAGTGCTCCTTTGCAGCATCCCAAGGGTTTAACAAAAAGACAAAGCTCAACTTCTAAAACAGAGATAAAACAGAGATAAAGAAAATGTATTTTGATTAATGAGAACCTGTAATGTCGAGGACACATGAGCAATGTGACATTTATTCTGTCTGGTTTAGGAGCTCGATGACAGAGTGTTCTTAACACTCTCTCTCCCTGTCATTTGAACAACCTTGATTAAAATGTTATTCGTCTCAAAGGAGGGAGGGGGAACATAAATTGGTTCTTCATATATTAATATGTTAAAAAGTGAGATATTATCTGGTATCCTGGCACATTAGGATATTAATATACTTTGATATTTGAAGAAGTTATTATGAACCTTGAATAGTGAGCAAACAGGTTGCCTTTTCTCACTTGTCATTCTGTTTATGAATCTGAGCCAAGGTTAATCCTTTGGATTCAATAAAATGCTAAAGTTGCTGATCTCAAGACTCTGCCACTCTCTTTTAGTCTGCTTGGATCAAGTGAAACATTCGTGGCTTGAAAATAGTGAAGTGAACTACTGCAGTGAAGGGCATGTGAATGCTGGTTTGCTTTATTTAAATAAAACTGAAACACTGTCTATAGTTTGACAAAGTACACAAATTTAAATTTAAATGAGAGACAAATGTTAACAAGCCATAATAACAGACTATATACACTCACTTGCCACAAAAACCGTTTCTTAATGCAAATATCTAATTTGCCAATCACATGGCATCAAGGCATGTGGACATGGTCCAGACAACTGAAGTTGAAACCCAGCATTAGAATAGAGAAGAAAGATGTTTTAAAGTGACTCTGGAGCACGACATTGTTTTTGGTGCTAGACAAGCTGGTCTGAGTGTTTCAGAAATTGCTGATCTATTTGCTCTATCTGACTATTATGCACAGTCAGATCTAGCATGTACAGAAATTGGTCCTTAAAAGAGAAAATATCAAGTGTGAGGCAGTTTTTGAGCAAAAATCCCTTGGTGATGCCAGAGGTCAGTAACTTAAATAACCACTCATCGCATAAATTAGCGTCTATGAATGCACAACACATCAAACCTTAAAGCAGATGGGTTACAGCAGCAAAAGACCACACTGGGTGCCACTCCTGTCAGATAATAAAAGACCAGGCTACAAGTTGCACAGGATCACCAAAACTGTACAGTAGAAGATATGGAAAATATTTGCCTGGTCAGATGAGTCTCAATTTCTGTTGCAAGATTAGGATTATAGGCTCATTTGGTTGTAAACAGCGTGAAACATGGATCTGTTCTGCATTGTTAGAATATACCACCTGTTTTATCTGGAGTGAAAGCAAAAGTTTAGTGACTGTTCTGAATTTAGATGGCAATTAACTTGCCTTATAAAATATAAAAAATGAAAGGAAGCAAATTGATGTTTGACTTTCCAAATGTAGCAAATTAAGGAGAACAATGGGCTGGAAGGTGGTGATGGTGCTCTCCATTTTTCTAGAGCACAATAAAGGGGTAGAGGGGATTGAAAGTGATGTCAATGCCTCCATGTCATCAAGCTTGAACCCCTGTGTCCCCACCACCCCCCGGGGGTAAAGTAATATTAAGTTCCATATCATTTAAAAACACAGTTTATCATACAAGGCATTGGCAGGCCTACTAGAAGTACTTAGTAACAGCTTTGGTGGAAGAAATACATTATATGACCAAAAGTATGTAGATAGTCATCCAAACTAGCCACCTCCATTAACAGGTGAATAGTATGAATCACAATACCATGGAATCTTCATAGACAAGCAGTGGCAGAAGAATGTTAGTACTGGTAGTACTGACACTTTCAGAGGTTTCCGACTTATTAGTATAAATACAGTCTATTTTCATCTTATAATGAACTGCACAGCATTGTTCCAAAAGGTTAGAATGTTATAGAGCATTGCTTGTGTCCTGTTTTTTCATTTACCATTTTGTGGTCTTAGCAACTTAGCTAGGTCATTAGTAGTGTAATAGTGTACTGAGGCTGTTGTTAATAATATCTTACTAATGGCATTCTGTAAATCTCTCTATGTAACGATTGTACTAATGTCAGCCAGAAAGCAAGTTTAACAAGCATGTGTATGTCTGAAGGCTTCCATCTTTTTCCTATTGGTTTGGGACATGACAACCCTCACCGGGAAAAGTGGATATTAGCTGATTATATGACTGCTTACCAGAAAGGATACTTTATTGCAGCACATTTACTCTATTATTGGAGATAATACAACACACTGGGTGAAAGTAAATCGGAAATCAAAGAGTCTAATCTTTGGGTTATATACTGTAGATATATACAAATATATATGTATTCCTTGCAGTGGTCACTTTATACAGGCTTTATACAAGTAAACCAATGTTATTAAAACATATACAAAGCACACCTACTGCAAACACAGAAATTGAACATTGAACAGGTGGATCACATTATCTATTAGCTTTTACTCAAGAAATGTTTATATGTCAAGCAAGCATAGTAGCCTTTACACATACTAGACACAGCGATGTATACGTTTTCAAATCTATTAAATCAAAGCTTTGTACAAATCAGAAATGACATGAGTTGAATTCTCTTTAACTGAAAATGCAAGCACGCTATGCTGTCAAACACCAAAATGTTATTTTCAGCCACCCCTGATGATTAGAATATTGTAATTTATTTCACAAATTTAATCAAATAAACATTCCATCAATATGTGATAATACTTAAACAATGTGTGAGTCTATAAAGCAAATTTATGGTATGGAACTATGCTTTGAAGATAATTCATATTTTGTCCATATGATTAGCTGCACCTTCATATTAGACATCACTAGCATGATGACCAAGTAAATCAGCAAATGTACAGAGGAAGTCTATATTATAAAGCTCAGAATTGTTTGGTTGATTTGAGTTCTCACACTGAGTAAAACACAAAACTGTTACTTAATCAAGTCATATTTCTCTGTGCTTTTAAACATGTATCAAAGAGCTGGCATTAAGGTTTTCCATAATGAATACTTGATAAATGTGATGGCTCCACTTTAAAGATTTCAGGTATTCCCAAGGTTTTTTTAAAATTACAATTTGGTTATTTTTGGTAGGCGGTCATTTTGAAGTCAACTAATTACTGGAGCAAGTTTAAGTGCTGGCATTTAGAAATTATCCTATTTATGTGCATGTGTGAGATAACTGAGCCAGAGAGGATAACCTATGAAGTTTATATATGATTTTTAACAGCAATATCAGATTTCGTTTACGTTTGTCTGTTTCCTTGTAATTAGATCAGAGCCATGTGGCCTTATTTAAAGGTATGTATAAACGTCTACAATTTTTAATTTATCTGTAACATTGTGTGTTATGACTGTATTGAAAACATATTTATGGAACATGGAACAAACTTAATCACCTGCACTGCCCTATAACATTGTTTCCGAGAATCTAGTAATAAAATATTATTCTGGTTTTTTTTTTTCAAAGCATTGCATTTTTTCCTTGTATTGCACTAGGAAAGAAATATTATATCAAAATTAATTATTAAAACCCATTTCCCTGACACCTGCACCTCCTTTTGCACTACATCATCAAGAAAACATTTGTATGTAACCTTTCCGGTAAATGTTTATTTATTTATTTATTTTTGTGTCATGCGACAGGGTAAAAATCTTGTGTTTATTTAGGACACTAGTAACACTGTGGTTGTACACACTGATACCGGATATTAAAGCAGACATCTTATGTTCTTATGTAGCACATTGTCTCTCACCCGCGGTTCCTGCCGCCAATAATCTTCCTCTGTCAAGAGACAAACACAGCACCAGTGTCCGAAAAACTGCTGACATGCCAGTGCATGAAAGATTGATGCGTTGCAAACCCTCAACTTCTCACTCCTCAATGAACAGGTACAATCCCCTGTGTGCTTGGCAGCAACCGTTGAATGTTTTATGACTCAAGAGTGCTGGGGGAATCGAGGTGTGGCTCCGTTTGGTTTCTCGAGGAAATTGTGCCTGTGGAGACCCTCGAGGGAAAGTAAGGAAGACACTAGCAATAAAAGAAGAAGAAGAAAAAGTTGGGAGAGGTGAATGCGAATATGTCTGCCAGTCCTGATATTGTTTTTTTTTCTGAATGTTAGTGACAGGAGAGACATCTTCAAAGCACCTTTTTAATTAGATTGAATGTGGCTTGTACAGCAATACTCTTTTCAGTTCACAGTTCACCAGTGGTCAACCTGAGGTCAGAACAATGACCATTGATTACATCAGTTAATCCAAAATCAGATTTTAGTTTTAAAGGTTTTCAGGGATTTATATTTTAAAGCAATGTTTAAAATTCAAAAGAAAGTATCACATTTAATTTTTGCCCTGCCTTTTACTATTGATTCTGCAGTTTTGATTTTTGATTCTACAAGTTTGTAGCTGGCCTTTGGTTCATTGTAGCTGCCAGTAAAGCATTTACGCCTTCCGTAGATCTCTGACTCCCTGTTGCACAACTGAATTTGGCTAATTCATTAAACAGACAGCCCCTTGTGGAAACAGTGATTCTTGTAATTTGAAGGCCAGGTCGTGAAATTTCTGGATCTTGTAATGGACTTGAATATCATACACATAACACATTCACCTGTGTTCTGACTAGGATAAGTGGGATCAAGACAGGAACTTTTATTTTTCACAATATTTTAAACAGTACCCTTTCAAAAACATCAAAACTACACTTTCCTTGTATTTTATAGGATGAATTCCTAAATGTATTCTACCATAATAAATAGTACATACATTTGTAATTAAAATAATATATGTAATAGTTACAACATGTGCAACCCCACTTTTTCAGATAAATGTTGTGGGGGGCTCTAGTGCCAGTCCTGCAGGACACAAGGCTTAAATGTAAGCCTGACACCAGTCCAGCTGTTCTGGGGTATTATCGTATCGGAATTCCCTCACATAGACACAATCAATTGTGCCTGCAGGTTATCCAGGAGACCTGGGTCACCGTGGTGGTGGGCTACATAAAGAACTGCATTTTCTGTATATTTATTATGAGTGGACATTGGTTAAAAAGTTTTATTTCCATTCGGATTAGCAGTGAATTGTATTATATATCAAGTACATGTCATAAAAGTTTGAAGATGATATGATGAAATTATGCTTCCCCATCCCCTAAATATGATATGTTCTTGGTTCCAGAACAACTTTAACTTTAATCAGATATGTCTGGTGAAAACATTTTTTGCAGTAGAATATGTGCAACAATAACAGATTAAGAATCAGTACAAGTACAGCACCTTGATGGCAGGATGGTCATGCAAACATAATTTAGAACCTGCAACAGTAATGCAAATATATGTAACAATGTAATAGCATTGCAGCCAATGCTTATACCTGCCAGTAAGAGTGGGAAAGCAGGTCCATATGTGAGAAGTTCCTAATATGAATGAGTTTCTAAAGTAAACACAAAGTTAAATAAGCAAATACATCTCTTAAACTAATGAGTTCCTACAGAAAGAGTCTCCCTCTCACTGAGAATTTCAGCAGCAGGCTAAGCTGACCTGTCTGTCACTGCCATGGTAACATCGCAACGGATCTCTTGAAGTTGCATGCCAAGCACTGATATTTATAGCAATCCAATTAACATAACAAAGTGTTATGTTAAACCTCTCAGCAGAACAGGCCATCCTACTCCTATAGAACCTTTCTGCTCCAGCCTGTAAAGTTCATGAAGGTTATGAAAAGATGGAATACTTTTTGTACGCCTCACATCCCAGTTGGCATACATTCTACTTCCTCCGAAGGATTACAACAATGATGAGGTTTTTTTTAACCTGTACAGCATTTGCACAGTTCTGACAAGTTTATTTGCTATTTCAAATTAATTTGTTCAGGATTATGAGCATGCAAGAAAAAGGTTACATTTGATAATTAAACTTGTGACCAAAATGTCAAAGGTTTATTGCTAGAGAACATATTTCAGTGCCTGGTAGTGTATATATATATATATATATATTGTATATAACTTTTTTTGGTAGCTTCAGTTAATTACTTTGTTAGCATTGCTTTTAGTTCATAATTGAAGCCACCTGGTAAGAGATTATAAAATGAAATTGTTTTAAAGTAAATTGGCAAAGGAAATAATTAGGTTATTAATTTACTTTGTATATAAAAACAGTTTTTCATGGACACTACACAAGAAAGGAATCGGTGCAATTCCAATTACAAGCCACTTGAGAAAACTATTGACTTGTTGTTTTTTCAGTTCCTTTACGTATTTCTTAATTACTATAGAATTCATGACCAATTTGTGTCCAATATTAGATAGATTAGAAGTACATAAAGTATTACATATAATAACATATTGACATAAATATATGGAACTTGGTGGAACAAGTATTTGAATTGCCAGTCACAAAGTAAACAAAGTAAATTTTGAGCTGGCTCACAAGACCTCAGTTAACTCTGATAAAAACTGCAACAAACATCCTAGCCTTTGCTCCACCTGCTGGAACACTATTTCTGTCAAAGACATCAAATTAATTCATTTCAAACCCCTTTTTCCTGTGCTGGATCTTAGTGAGGGATGGGGGTGGTAGGGGGTCTGTGCTGTGACGGACAATCACTGGCATCATTCAAACGTGTACCTCTAAATTGTTTGCTGTGACATTTGGGGCCAAAGCAATCCATGGCTCATTTTACCTTGGTGAGATATTATATCAAAGGACTAGCACTCCATTAGATCAATACCGGAGAGATCTGCTCTGCCTGCTCCAGAGTAAATATCACGTGCATGAGGTGTTTGTCGTGAGCCGGGGCTGGATTTAGACACTGCACTGTGCTGCAATCTTTGATGAGAGCAATCAGGCGTCTCCAATAAACGCACATGGGCAGCACAAAAGCAGGATCGCAGTAATTGCTAGTTATTAAAGCTCGTAATCACCCCCAGCGCGCAATGAGCTATAATGAACTTCACTGATGGACCAGTCTCAGAGGATATGAATGGATTGTACATGCAAAAATGGAAGACGAGAGAGACAGGGAGACAGATCAAGTGTGAGAAGAGTGGAAGGAGGTGGGAGGGGTAGGTCTTAATTTGAGAAAGCCATGGCACAGGATTGAAAGTGATCTCTTTCTGTGTTTGCCTGTTAAGGTCCTTCAGGGAAGTAATCAGCTTGTAACCATAGATGTGCATTTCCCCTGATTGGCACTCGAAGGGAATCAAGACGCTGCTGGCTTGAAATGCCTCTGCCCACACAGGAACGCCTGCACACGCCCACCCACAAGAGTCTTCTATACCCAAAACAGCCCCAGAATGCCTATTAGCTCACAATGAGCCGAGTGTTCTTATTTTCAACTTTTATATTAAGAAAGAAAGCCTGAAATAAACCATTGGATGAAAAAAAAAAGGAGCTTGGAATTTATTATCATGAACAAAGAAACCATTAGTAATGTGAAAAAGTGCATCTTATTAAAATCGACTGGTCAGATGGGGAAAGCTCTGTATAATTACAATCCCCACACATACATTGTTTATTGATGTGTGGACACAGCAAAAGCCACAGGACATGTCATACACATCAATTCCGCATTGGTTTTTAAATACTTTTCTAGGATGCGCTGGGATGCATCATCAGTGATGCTCCTTCAGTTACCTGTGACAAACAACAAATGTTTTGAACTTTCTGTTGAGAACTTTTGAACCACAAGAGATATTGTGATAAATACCTAAAGCAGTCAGGGTGCCATTGTCTAGTATGTAGAGGGCTATGCATCTTTCCAGGGATATGCCTCCCCTTGAATTGATTGAACTTTAATTGAGTCAAGTTTTTTTCCAATTGGAAGATGGTCATATAGCACTCAAGAAAGACCAGAGTTGTCTCAGATTTGCAATATCTCTTGTGGTTCAACAAAGTTATCAAGACAGAAAGTTTACAAACTTTGTTGTTCATCACAGATAACATCATAGATGTAATTGATGAAATAAGAGAGGATTGAGGTTATTCTAATGTCCGGGGAACGCAGCTGCCATATCCATGTCGCCTTTGTTTGCGAATGGTATCATCGGTAGCGACAAATCCAGTTTCTGTTTGGGAACCAAGAACAGGCAGTAGTAGTGACACTTACCATAGCCAGCTGCAAAACTAGATTTAAAAAACAGATTTACTGACAACTGAGCATGTATGGGAGCATATGGAACAGCAGTTTTGGCAGCCTACTAATTTGTAGGACCTACAGGCCTGGCTGCAACATTTGTGGGCAAATCTGCCACAGGACACCATACAGAACTTGTATGCCTCCATATCCAACCATTTCTCATCATGTATTCAGGGTACTAGGGCGTCCATACAATTGGACAGTTTCCTCTTATAAACTTCACCAAAAAAAACTTTTGCTCTAATATTATAATCACTTACAAATATCATCATTAATGTCATACAGTACATATAAATTTCCATACACTGTATATACAGTTGAGGCCAAAAGTTTTGAGAATGGCACACATTTTGGTTTTCACAAAGTTTGCTTCCTTAGTTTTTTTTTAACCTTTTTCAGATATTTATATAGTATAATGTACAGTTATGTGCAATCCATATGTTGTTTACCTTTTTCTTGACAAATACATCTAGATTAAGCAAATACTTAACATTTACAGTGTTGACTTATTTACGACCTCTGCAATTCATATCAACATGCTGGATATCAGCTTCTAGGTAGAATTTTGAATGATGTCAACCCATTCTTGCCTAATCAGTGCTTGGAGTTCATTACAGTTTCTGGGTTTTAGTTTGTACGCCCTCATTTTGAGGATTGACCACAGGTTCTTAATGGGATTGCGATCTGGGGAGTTTCTTGGTCATTGACCTAATATTTTTATGTTTTGTTGACAGAGCCACTTGGTTATCGCTTTTGCCTTGTGAGACGGTGCTCCATCATACTGTAAAATTGTTTATCTCCAAATTGCTCCTGGATTGTTGGGAGAAATTTCTGTTGGAGGATGTTTTTATATATTCTTAGGCAAATTTTGTGTGAAATCACTTCTGAATGAGAAGCAACCCCCACATGAAAGGGCTCAAAATGCTTCCCTGTTAACATGACACAGGACTCATGGTAGCGCTCACCTTTTCTTCTTTGGACAATCATGTCCCAGTCTGAATTAGGCTTCATCAGAGAAAATAAATTTACCCCAGTTCTCTGCATTCCAATACCTATACTTTGAGCAGAATTTCAGTCTGTCCATGATGTCCTTCTTGACACCAAGTCATCCTCGAAAAACCTTTGCCTCACTGTGCATTCAGATACATTCACACCTGCACTCTGCTGTTCCTGAGCAAGTTATGCACTGGTGGTGACCAGATCTCTTAGCTGCATCTTCTTTAGGATGGTTGCTTGACTGTCTTGGCCAAGCTAAAGTTGTCTTCACTGCAACTGAACCACTCCTTGAAGTTCTTGAGGATTAGATAATTGGCTAATTGAAGTGTTTCCTTGGAGGTTAACAGAAGAAAACTTAAGCACCTCCACCCTTTTAAAGCAACCAGTCTGCTCTTCTAATCAGCATGACAGAGTGATATCAGTTGTCTTGTCCTGATTAACTTTTTATTCCTGAGCTAACAAGATCATCACTGAAATGATGTTGGCATGACATTTTGTAGGGCTGAAATGCACTTGCTGGAATTCAGTAATTTTTTGCGATAAGGTCATTTTCCTGGCAGGGAATGACTTTGCAAGTCATGTGTTTGTAATGTCTGCAGCATGTGATTTTGCATCGTCTTGTTGAAAATGCATGGACGTTCCTGAAAGACATGATGTCTTGAAGGCAGCTTCTGTTTATCTAACATCTCAACATACTCTTCTGCTTTATTGATACCATCACAGAAGTATACATGACCTCTGTCAAGGGCACTGACTCAGCCCTATACCATGACAGACCCTGGCTTTTGGACTTGTTGCTGATAACAGTCTGGACTGTTTGCTGATAACAGTTTGCTGATAACTGTTGCTGATAACAGTTTGGTCTGGAGCACACAATGTCCATTTTTTTTCCAAGAAATACTTGGTATATATTGATTCATCTGACCATGTGATGGGCCATCCCAGATGCATCTGAGCCCAGGGAAGTCATTCCTGATTGTGGATATGGTGAGATTTGTGAATGTAACTCCATATTGTAGTTCTTGATAAAGGTTTGCAAAGTAATCCCTTGACCATGTGGTTATATAAGTTATTGAGAAATGGCAGTTCTTGATGCAGTGCCACAGGAAGGTTTGGAGATTACAATTCTTTAGCTTAAGCTTGTGCTCCGGCCCTATATGCACTGGCATTCCTCCAGATTCCCTGAGTGGTTTAACAATATTATGCAATGTAAAAGAAATATTAAGGTAAATATGTAAATCCATTCAGGTATTTCTTTGAGGAACATTTTTTTTCATGCATTTGTCCTCCATGCATGATATTCTCTGCCCATCTTTCCTCCTGAAAGACTCAGCCTTTCATTGATACTGCTTTTGTTCCATATCATGATAGCAAATCATGATTTATCTATTGACATCACCTGTTTGAATCCACATTATTATTATTATTGTTATTATTATTGACTGAAATCTTAACTGTCTCAACTTTTTAATGTTGTAGAAGATAATATAAATATATTAAACTACCATGAAAAATACCCATCTGTTAGTGTCTCAATATACAATGACTGAGCACTAGACGCTGTAAATAGATGTTGCAGACTGTTGGTATAAACAATATCCTATACCATTCTATGTTACACTGAAGCTAAATGAATATGTTACTGAATTGCTCCATTGTCTTATCAGTAGGGTCATGTAGGGGAATTAATGTATTTTCCAGAATAGCATGTGTTAAGTGACATCTTTTCCATCACCACCTAAATATTGTCCAGTGAGCAGTCCAACACTGAGCTGGCCTTCTTGGTTAGTTTTTTAAACTTTTACCAACAACCATAGGCTGGTAGAAATATACCCAGTTTGTGAGGTTACAGAGAGACAGAGTGTAATCAACAAAATTTTCACATTAGTTAATGTTTATGAGTACACCATTAGGGGAACACTGAATAACAATGGTGTGTGTAGCAGGGTTGCAGGAAGCAGTCACTGCTCTCCAAAATTACAATGCTTTTCATCTTCAATTTGCTAAAGACCATATGGACAAGCCAGCATGCGGTTGGACCATAATATAACTTTTTGTTACAATTACAAACCTTATATCTGGAGAAAGGAAAACACTGTATTTTAGCATAAGACCCATGTCCCATGTGTAAAACATAGTAATAGCAAGATCTAGAATTGAGCCTAGACATCTTGCCATAATTAATGGAACACTGAATTCTGAGTAATGCCAACAAAGAGAAAATCAGGACATTAGTCATTAAACTAAATATCAAGAGAATGTGGGTCATGCAGCAAGACAATGCACATAAGTCGTTCTACATAGTATAATATATATTTAGTCTCATTTGTTTAATTGGGCTTCGTTTTGTCTACTTTTACAGACACACACACACACACACACACACACACACACACACACAGCCCGAGTCCTTAATTAGGCATGCTGTAATAATACTATGTGTTATGTGTGGTCTCCCGTTGACTCAGTTCTTTAAACCATGGACTTTATAAGATGTTGAAAACATTCTTTTGAGATTTTTTTCCACAGAGATTATATCATGTACTTCCTGCTGATTTTTCATTGGCACTGTCTTGCTACAAATCTCCCAAACTACCACAACCCAAAGGAGTTCTACTGGATTCTGGACCAGTGACTAGAAACACCAGTTAACAGCACTGAACTGAATGTCATGATCATGAAACCAGTTTGAAATGCCTTTTACTTTGTGTCATGGTTATCGTGGTACAAGTGCATTATGGGTATATTGTGGCTATGAAGCAATGCCGATGGATCCCCCACATTATACCATAAATCTATGTTGTAGGTATCAATTTATGTACCTATCAAATGTGCCACAGCAGAAATAAAAAAAATATCCAAGACTACAGTCTGTTCAGTTGCTGTGAGTCTGTGCCCACTGCAGATTCACCTTTCTGTTCTTGGTGCAAGGTGACATGGCCTTCTGCTCAAAATCTGATGTATCATGCATTCTGAGACGCTTCTCTGCTCACTACACTTGTAGAAAAAGTAAAGAGTTGCCTTTCTGTCAGCTTAAACCAGGTTAGTCAGTCTCATTTGACCTCTCTCAACCAAAAAAAGCATCGTTTTAAACAGAACTGCCGCTAACTATTTTTGCACTGAGTAAACGTCAAAGCCTGTCAAGTGTTATATATGCTGCTCCCAAGAAATTTGGGGTTATTTCATTACTGGTGAGCACCAGGGGCTTACGTTAGGGACCGCTAGTCCATGGTGAAGCAAGTATTCAGTCTCTTGTCTCATCATGGCTCGCTTTGTTGGATTAACCTTGTAGGGATGCTGCCTAATGGGTGCATGATCCCATCAATATCAGGTTTGAGTAACATTCTGCAGGAGGGAACATTTGAGAACAGTTTAGGGAACCTGCTAATACAAGGTTCCTCTAAAATGGTGTGGGCAAATCTCCCAACTTATTGGGCAACCACCGCAACACTTTAGAACTGGCAAAATGAACAGAGGTATAGGCCATCAATCTCAGGGGAATATTCAGATATGCTGCTTCCACAAGCACGGGAACCGTCGGTAATGCAGGCTGAACTTTGACAACTAAAGATCATGGAACCTTTTTAGGAGGTTCACATACCACGAGTCTTATTTCTGCAATCTGGAGACCTAATTACATAATCCGTTGGGCTGAGTTTTTGTTTCACTTCATAAGGTCCAAGGAAAGGAGTTTGGAGTGACGAACCTGGCACAGACAATAAGGCCAGCACTTATTGTCTCCAACATAAAATGAGCGGCGGTGACTTCTCCTTCATCTCACACTGAGAGAAGCACAAGGCTTTACAAGCAGTATCCCTAGCGAGTTTGCAAAGCACACAGACATACCTCACAATGAACTTGACAACCACTGTTCCTGCAAGACTTTTAATGGTCTATGCATAGTGTGTCCAAAAACAAGTTCAAACGGGCTATACTCGAGAGACTCCTGAACAGCATCTCAAACAGCAAACAATAACAGTGGCACACCTTCATCCCAGTCCTTTCCCATTTCCAGACAGAACGAACACAGCATAGTTTTCAATGTTTGGTGGCAACGCCCAAGCACACCCTGTGATTCTGGGTGATAAGCAGTAGAGATCTGATGGTCAATTTGCAATTTCTGAACCACTAGCGCAAAGAGATTAGACATAAAATTGGTGCCTCAATCAGTCTGTATGCACACGGGCAATCCAAACTTAGGGTAAAACTTAATCAGTGCAGGTAAAACTGTTCACCAATTTTAGCGTATGCAATGGAACAGCCTCTGGGTAGTGAGTAGTAACGCACATAAGTGGCAGCAAATAGCAATTGCCAGAAAGCATTTTATGCAAGGGACCAACACAGTCAACAAGGATATGCTCGAAACGCTCATTCTGAACCAGAATAAGCTGTAATGGTATGGATGTAATGATCGGATTCGGTTTACCCATCATCTGATGTGTGTGACAGCTGCAACAATAATGAACAACAATACCTTTCATACGTGGCCAGGCAAAATATTGTGATGCCCACCAGTGCATTTTCTGAATTCCAGAGTGTTCTGAGCAGGGACATATTGTCACCATTCTCGAGAAAAATAGGCATTAGGATGATTCCACAATTCAGACTTCTTTACCACAGGTTCAAAACAGTTAGTCAAAGAATGATAAAACTTTTGAGCTGCAGCTAGGTCAGTTCAGCACTTGGGTAGTTTCACACATGCCTCAACACTAATATCAGCTCTAGATGAAACAGGAGAGTAAACTTTAGGAGTGTAATCCATAAATGGCACAAGAAGGACTCAGACAAGTCCACAACATCACCAACCTTCTTCTCCTGGGCAAGTGTCAACACACAGGCTGGCAACACATAGGGAAGACGAACAACAATATCAAAGCTGTCCGTCACAGGATCCGAAACCAATTCAATTCAATTCAAGTTTATTTATATAGTGCTTTTTACAACGTAGCATTGTCTCAAAGCAGCTTCACAATATTACACTGTCTTAAAAGGCCA
>JAUZSU010064510.1:0-20794 GCA_034780255.1 Parotocinclus maculicauda | reverse complement strand
CAGCACTGCCTTAACTCTCTTGGGCATGGAGTTCACTAGTGCTTCACAGGCTGCCACTGGAATCCTCTTCCACGACACGGAGCAACTGTGTCTGCTAAACACACAATTGCAAGGACATGATTTAGTCTGATTCAATCCTGTATGAAACTTACCTTGCTTAACTCTTCCGCTCCATCGTGTTTAAAATGTTCAGGGTTAAATGTGCAATACACACAAAAACAGATTTAACTTATTTAAAACAAAAGCACATCTCATATTAATGGATAATTTCTGTATTAAGTATCAATAATATTACAGGGTTTCTGTGGGGTCTTTTAGGTTACAGCTTAGCAAAAACACACCGTTATCTCAAGAAATAACGTAAGCATACTGGTACCTTTGCTTGGATTCCACGATAATATGCCTGCAGATGTTTCATGTTTGTTGTATTTTTACCGAAGATAGTTATAAACCCCACACGGTTTACACAGTCTTGTTTTCCTTGACATCAAATGAGCCCATATATTGACTCTTTTCCTTCTCTCGGGTATTACCATTGTTGATTTGGTTTCATGAGAAACAGTACAGAGCCTAGTTGTTCAGCCTTTCTTGGGATAGAGTAAATTTGTGCGTCTTGCAGCATTGCTGATTAGATTCCTATCCAAGTGATCTCACTTTTCCACATATGCTAAAATTTTGGATTGGATCTTTTCCTAACTTGTCCCTACCGTTTACAAACGGAGTCAGGTTTGAATGTATTTTGTCTCTGACAAACATTTTTGTTTCTTATTTTATTCATTAACAAAAGTGTCAATTTATTTAGTTGTAGTTTTTCAGTAATTGTATTTTGTATTTTCATGCATTTAATATTTGTTTTAGTCATTGTCTCATTTTCCTTAAAAAAAAACTGTTACCCTGATCGGAAAGGATCAGATAAAATCTGATCCGATTATGCAATATTCACTGTACTCTACACTGTACTGTACACTAGATGTGCCATCTACAGGCCATGCATGGTATGATTGAACATACTAAAACATGTAGCTTATATATACACAACAGCAGTCCATTTAATACAATAATCCTTTTGGGAGCAGTGTTGGTGTCCCCCTAAATAATTTATCTTTAGAAATTTTACAGGTAATGTTGGCCCATCCCATACACACTAAAATTAAATTTATGCCATCACATTAGCCAAAGCATGCTGTAATAATGACCTTTTGAGACATAGTGCCCATCTGCAATATCAGGTCTTCTTTTTACAGAGAAAATCTGACATTCAGCTGTAAAATCTAGGCTAATTATAGATGATAATTTTTCCACATTTATACATGTACACGTCTCCTTATTGAGGTAATTTAGTTACAAATTATGCCAAATAGAATTAAGAAGCTTAATAGGAAATGCCACCAGTCAGTCTTTGTTGTAACCATAACCACCCTTTTAATTCCTGATTCATGGATTTTGAGCAAAACCAGTCCTTTGTACATGAAATGTGCCATTGATTGTATTGTTAAAGCAATGGGTGAGATCCCACTGTGCGTTTCAGAAACCAAAAGCCTTTGACAGCCTCATGAATAAACATGAGCATCCTGACGCTGCTTGGAAATGAAAAACACATCATGCTTTCTTTTTATCCAAGAAATTATTTGCTCTTGTGCGGCACTTACAGATCGAAGAAGGATTTGTCATGTATTTGAAATAGGAAAAGGTAATAAGGAGACTGGGAAACAGAGAAGCTGCCAACCTTGGTTCAGGACCCGAGCACGCTTGACGTTGAAGTTGACCGGCTTGTTCTGCTTTCCTGTTTTCTTACCCAAAAGTTCACTGGTAAAACCTGGCACTGTGGTTAAGAGTTCAAAGGAGAGATAGATCAGTGGTTTGTTGACAGACTGGGAGACGAGTGCAACGGTGATGTGGCGAGCCTGAGACGGATTAGATATGGTTTATCAATGAGCAGCAGGCTGCCAGAGCTGTGGCAATCGCTTATCTTGTCGTCTCAATTTGAAAAGAGTGAGAACAAGAGAAAGAGAGTGATAGGGATGGCAGGAGAGAGGGAGAGGAAAAAAGAGGGAGCATAGACAGACTGAGAGAGCAATGTGCCCAAAATCCCAGGCTGTATGTTTCCGATGTAGTGAAGGCCTGATATGTCAGCTACCAACTGAATAACAGCCGGTGCAGGGAAGCAGAGGATATTGTCTTCTCATTACAATGAAATCTCCACTCCTCTTTAAAATGGCGTCTTTATTAGGCCAGCCAGCTCTTGAAATAAAGATTATAAGGTTTTTATGTTGCTGTTATTTACAAGAAAGTAGACCGTAGCTTTATGTCTTACCTTTGCTTTTCCTATCAGACCAACAGTAGTGCTTTTTTCCACACAAAGGCACGTCGACATGCACGCACACACACACACAGACATGCCATTCAAATGTGCCATGGCCTCTGGCCGATTGGCTAAATGCCTCAGTTTTGGTGTGGCAGAATTAGCATGACTGCTGTTGTCTCTCTTCACTCCCTCCCTTTCACCTCCTCGCTCGTTCCCCAAACAGCGGGTAGAAGGGAAGATGCATGCCACAAACAATTAATACTTTTAATTCTGAACTGTCCCTTCTGGCTGTAACGAAACCTTTGTAGTTAACATCAAAGGCTATACTGCACAAAAAATGCATTTTGCCTACAATAGTCGCTATGGTGATGTGTGTATTCCATAGTCTTTCTGTTCTGAGATTTTCATCCCTTTGCACCCATGACGTCTGGCTTCAGCAAACGAACACAACAGAGTGAAAATGGATTTAACCGAAAATGAGGCCTGATCAATCTAAATTTTAAGTGGTAAATAACTGATAACTGAAACAGGAAGTCAGTATTGTCACTTGGTTGTTGACATTAAATCCTGGTAGAATAAGTGACGTAAAGATCAAAAAATGTTTTTATTTTAAGTGCTTAAAATTGTATCAAGTGAAAAAACATATATACATAAAAACATAGATTACTTGATTTCATAGTTTTTAGTGAGTTAGTAAGGTTACCTGACAGCTCCAGAGATGCCTGAGTGGAGTTTGCATGTCCTCTGTGTGTCTGCATGGATTTCTTCATTTACTCTGGTTTACTCCCACATTACAAAAACATGCTTTCATTTATGCATTTTCTTATCCGCATAATCCTAGCAAAGCCAGTGCCTAGCCAGTACGACTGGGTGCAAGGTAGAAATAATACTAGACAGGTTACCAATATCTTCTCGTTAATTCAATGTCTCCAGGTGTTTTACTTATTTTAAGCCATTTGTTAGTCACATTCTTTACCAGCGGGATGAAATAGTTTTACCTAATTAGAGTTAGTATTTATTAGAATTAGAGTATACTACTGTTTAAAGAATATGTTGCACTTTCGAGGTAA
Organism: Parotocinclus maculicauda; assembly: GCA_034780255.1. Taxonomy (NCBI): domain Eukaryota; kingdom Metazoa; phylum Chordata; class Actinopteri; order Siluriformes; family Loricariidae; genus Parotocinclus; species Parotocinclus maculicauda. The sequence continues at coordinate 17,419 of JAUZSU010064510.1, read as the reverse complement.
AATTATTTCACCCTATTGTTAGAACACAAAGGTTGAATAATTCATACATAATTATTATACATTCATACATATTACATAATACATAAGATGCTTGGGGAAGCTAGTGGTCTAAGATGCTAGCCCACCACAGCAAGATGCCATGTTGGGTCTTTTGGTATCACATACAGAAATTGTTTAAATGGTGTGAGAAGATAATGTCCTGACACTGCAACAGTAATGTGTGATGTCCTAATGGTTAAAGTCCTGGACTATAGCCCAGTGGGTCCAGGGTTCAAATCCCACCTTTGCCAAGCTGCAACTGTTGTGTCCCCAAGCAAGACCTTAACCCCAAATCCATAATAAATAAATTCAAACAATGTTTCACAAAGTGCTTTACATAAACCAAAGAGTAAAATTAATTATGTTAAAAACAAAATAATAAATAAAATAAGTTGAGACATTTATAATAGCATAATTTAAAAGTGCAGACGCTATAAATAAGACTAATGAAACATTAGCAAAATGCAAATCTGAACATGTGCCTTAAGATAATTTTGAATGTGTTAATATCATCCACAGTTCTCAGGTCATCAGGAAGAGCGTTCCAAAGGTTGGGGCCATAATAAGAAAAGGCCATCTTTCCACTCTTTTGCAGAGTGGTTGATTGGTTGAATCTTTGGTCCTCATAAGGTTTCTTCCTGCTAATAATTTGAAAGATTTTCTATTGAACTGAACTGAAACTTGATGAACAGTATATGCTTATAAAATATAATTATTGTGTTTGTATATACAATTTATCATATATGCCAGATAACTATTGCTCTCACATGCACGAATGAGGAGTTCACACAGTGAATTCATCGCTGATAGATGTAGAAGCACACTGTAGTGCAACTCATAGTACATGTTGCATCATTACTCAATACTGCAAGCACCACTGCAGACAGTTCCAGAATGCAAAGTCTGATAAATTGCTTTAAAGTCCATTATTAGGTACAGGACACATGCTTTTTCATGGCTGTGTATTGGACACTGCACTTAAAACTTAAAAGGGCATTTTGGATTTCACAAAGTAAATCACTTCGCAGATTAAAGGACAAAATATGTCTGCCACAATAAATCATCATATGGTTTGCCATGATGATATTGCTTTTTGTTGGAGGCATTTTGTAATGAGGCAAACAAATCCATACTTTATGCACAAGTTTTTTGTAGGACGAGTGTCTTATAATGACTAAAAACATGGTGGAAAATGCTTATTGGAGTACTGGCTTTAGAGCGAGATCCTAGAATGTGGAATAAACCTTGTGTTTATAAAGCTTGTGGTTTATCTTTGTGAAAGTAGCATGAATGTAAATAAATTAATCTTTATTTTTACAATTAATATAGTCAGAGCATATCTGCTAGGTAACTTCATTATACATTCTCTGAATACATTTAGAGAATGTATCACTTTTAAATGTTGTTTTTTATTATAGTACCTAGTGGTGAGCTACATGATACAAACATAGCTTGACCTAACACCCACACTGCCAAACATTCACTCTAGCGATTATTTTTATTGTACAAAGTAAATGATCCAAGTGATTATTCACTGGTTGCTTGTGGCCTTAATCAAAGTCATTTACCATACATAAAAGCTATCCAACATATTAAAATATAATTGGCACAAATGGCTATTCACTGGTTTGTAATGACCTTTGCCAGCCTGCATTCCTTTCCCATTCATTTACACAGGTCGTGGTTTGACTGTAAAATGCCACACATGTTGGTCTAATGGTTGCTAGTGCTTCTACCTTGCCCAAGTTCAGGTACCATTCAGTTTCATCAGCCATGGGTGTTCTTGTAAATAGGACATGTTTGTTTCTTTTTAAATTAAGTTCCACCTTCCCCAGTCCCTATTGGTAGTTGATAAATCACTTCTTATTTCCATCAGATTACATTGACAATGCTCATATTGTGTTCCTTTTGCAGGTGTGATTGCATGGTATGATGTTACACTTGTCAAAAATGCACTCACAATGTGAATCAGGGTGGTGCAGTGGGTAGCACTGTCACCACACAGCAAGAAGGTCCTGTGTTCAATCCCAGGTTAAGCAACCTGGGTCCCTTCTGCATGCTCTGCATTCCTCCCACAGTCCAAAGACATGCACTAGGCTAATTGATTACAGTAGGCTATTGACCTCCGTGTATATATGACTGGTATCGATGTAACTTGTTAAAATGGCTATTTATGCTTATAGTGACGTTAAAAACATACAACCCCAATTGAAGTTGGAATGTTGTAGAAAACATAATAACAATAAAACAAATCATTTTCAACCCATATCTGATTGAATACACTACGAATACAATATATTTAATGTTCAAACAGATTCAAACTTTATTGTTTTTTGCAAATATTCACTTCCTTGGAATTTGATGGATGCAACACATTCCAAATGAGTTGGGACAGGGGCACCAAAAGATTAGGAAAGTTGTAGAATGCTCCAAACACCTGTTTGGAACATTCCACAGGTGAGTGTCATGGTTGGGTATGAAGAAAGAATCCCCGAAAGGTTTAGTCATTTACAAACAAGGATGGGTGAGGTTCACCACTTTGTGAACAACTACATGAACAAAAAGCCCAACAGTTTAAGGACAACGTTTCTCATCGTGCAATTTTAAGAAATGTAGGGATTTCATCATCTACTATCCATAATATCATCAAATGTTTTATAGAATCTGGAGAAATATTTGCAAATAAGCGCCAAGTTCTAAAACCAACATTGAATGTCCGTGACCTTCAATTTATCAGGTGGCACTGCATTAAAAAAACATTGTCAGTGAACACAGTTTGCTGCTCCATCTACAAGTGCAAGTTAAAACTCTACCATGCAAAGCGAAAGTAATATATCAACAGCACCGAGCTCATTTCAAATTGTTTTTTTATATCATAGATGTCATGTCCTCTGGGCCAAAGAGAAAAACGATTGTCCGGATTGTTATCTGTTCCCAAAAGTTTTTTGAATGTTATTGAGCGGTATTCAGTTAAAAGAAAAGGTGATGTAACACATTCGTAAACACGCCCCTGTCCCAAATTCTTTGGAACGTGTTGCAGGCATAAAATTCTAAATGAGGGAATATTTGCAAAAACAACAATAAAGTTGATTAGTTTGAACATTAAATATATTGCCTTTGTAGTGTAATCAATTGAATATAGATTTAAAGGGATTTAAAATTCTAATTCTGTTTTTGTTTATGTTTTATACAATGTCTCGACTTCATTGGAATTGGGTTTGTAACTCCAAATAGACAACTAACAGTAAACATGATTTACATTTACATTTAAGGACAATGCGTAAAAAATGGCAATGACTAAAGATGGACAGCGGTCAAGGTACTGGACTGTGGCTCAGAAGATCAAGGATTTAGATCCTACTTCTGCCAAGCTGCTACTGTTGGGTCCTTCAGTAAGATCCTTAACCTACAATCGTAAGTCACTCTGGATAAGGGCATTTGCTAAATGACAGAAATTTAAATGATGTTTTATCCATTTAAAGAGTTTGGATTTTGTTGACCAGTAGGAGGCAGTGTAGATGTGGCATGAAAGTATTGAGTTTGATGAAATAGAAGCTAATCACAGCTGTCAGCTCACATCCAGACTTGTACATTCCAGCTATAAAATCAATAGCTCACCCTCAGCCTTGGCTTGGCACGCAGTCAGTGTGTCCTATTTAGCATACAGGTGTGTATTTGGGTGAGTTTCCTCATCACAGGGAAAATATTGACCATCACCCACGCACATGCCTATAACAAATCTGTTAGATGCCAGAATATGACCTTACACCATGCTACCCATTTACTTTTAAACAAGGGAAGGGAAAGTTTTAATTTGCAAAATAAGCATCACAAAAATATTGACCAGCAGCTTGCAGGAGAAGTGACATGGTAAGGAAAAGCCAAGAGGAAACGAAACAATTACTCTCTCTTACACTCTCTCATGTAAGCACATACATTTTGGCAGTATATATGACTGGTATCGATGTAACTTGTTAAAATGGCTATTTATGCTTATAGTGACGTTAAAAACATACAACCCCAATTGAAGTTGGAATGTTGTAGAAAACATAATAACAATAAAACAAATCATTTTCAACCCATATCTGATTGAATACACTACGAATACAATATATTTAATGTTCAAACAGATTCAAACTTGATTGTTTTTTGCAAATATTCACTTCCTTGGAATTTGATGGATGCAACACATTCCATTTTGGCAGAGAGCTAGTGATTGTTTGTGATTGCAACAGTTACTGGATAAGTGCTGCCAATAAAGCCAAACCTGTAAGAATGTACTCTATGTGAAACATTTTTTATTAGATCCATTCATTTTTTATGTGATCAGTATTAATCAATCTAGTGCTTAATTACACTGTGTAAATCTCTACCATGCACCAAATTTCTCTCTGGAAACATTTTGATAGCGAATGATGCCATTTTGTGAATTAAATTCTGTCCAACATGAAGACCATACTAATTAGCGCTGGAGTACTATAGACATCAAGGGAGCAGTCACTCTTTACAAGGAAAGAATTGGCAGTTGTGATAATGTTGCATTACATTTGCTTGGTCAATTTTCCCGGTCATTGTGTTGCCTTATTTCATTATCAGTACGAACAGATTTACTCCCAAAAGAACAATCTTTCAGTTTGTTATCACTTTCATCCCCCAGATGTTCACAATTAAGGTTTAATAGCTCTAATATGTCTCTCAATAACCTGTAACATCATTTCATTCTTTAATGGTGCCACCTCAAAGCATATAGGCCAATTAAATGCGTGATGGGCTATAGAGTCATCAAATTATTAAAGAAATTAATTTAATTATTGCACACTAGTTATTTAATAGTAATTTGCACTATATCTTGCTTGCTAACAAAAAGCCTTTGTACTCCAGGCAAGCAGAACTTTTCCCCTCTGCTGCACCTAGTCCTAAAAGACGTTTCAAAGGTTTTAACCTGCATAGTCAGTCAGGGTCTTTCTTTTGCTGATGTTCTGCCTTTTTTCTTTGGTCTTTTGATTCTTTAAGGTCCCTTGCTGTGCCAGATGGATTTAAATGGATTCATCTGTATATCCATTTTAGCAGCTGGGGTTAGGGGGAAGCGTTCATGTTTTCGAGGTGATCTGAAGGGGCACCTGTGTTTTGTCTGGATCAAATGCCATTGATAGACATCTTGAGGAGACAGGCTATTGATTTGTAGAGTCGAGTCAAAGCTCTGAAATTTCCTTGAAAGAGACTGGGGAGTGTCATGTAAGACAGCTCGTATAGGGTGCATTAAAGGCCTCTGAGGAATATAGAACATAATGAGCATGATTAAGGAGAGATTGAACAAAGATAAAAAGGAGAAGAAAATGAAAAAAAGAAAAAAGTAAGTATGTGGGTAATTGAGGGAAATAAAGACAGGGGAAGAAGTAGGCAAGAAAGAAACAATAAATGGTGGAGATCAGTATATAAGAAAAACAGATAAATGATGTGAACATAATGAGGTGAATAGTGTAGAGAGAAAAAGAAAAAAAACAGGATAAAGGGAAAGGGAAGTGATAGGTGTGCAAGAATAGGGACTGCATAAATGTCAAAGAATTAATGAATTTAAAAATGAGTAAACGAATTAGTATATCTTGTGATAATTGGGTAATAGGAAAAATATTTAAAGATAACAGGAGAAAAGTAGAAAGAAAAAGAGGAAAGGGGACGAAATAAATAAATGAATGGATTAATGATTTAAAGAAAGATATAAAGTCAAATAATTAATCATTCAACTCTTAAATAGAATAAAAGTTGCTGAAAGGTGTGGAAGAAAAATATGTATAGCCATGTCCTATGAAGGAATGGGGGAGGGATAATTGAAGTAGAAAGTTAATAAATGTGTGAACTAATTAGTTAAAATACATCAGTAAAAAAAATGCTGTGGAAATATGAAAAGTAATAGATATAAAGGAAAGGATTCAAAGAGGGAAAGTAGAAAAATAAGTAAATAATGCATGGATTAGTAAGTTACTGAATTTATTAAGAAATAAAATTAATGATTTTTGTATATAGTGTAAATGAATTGTAGAATAAGAATACACAATGAAGAATACATTATTCAAATTAATGACTAACCAATTAGTAGAATTAGTAATATGGGGGGTGAAGATACTGCAGATAAGAGATAGGTGGCTAGATGGATGAATGGATGGACAGATAAAAAATACCACCCCAAAGGTAGGGCTGACATATCCAAATCCCTTCCAATCTTTCTTCGATTAACATTTTATTAAACATTTCAATAATGTTCTTTTGGCAATTGTTGTCAAACTGGAGATCATCTGCCCACCTTTGCTCCTCAAAGACTCTTTCATGAATACTCATTCTGTACCAAATCATGATTGCAATCACCTGTTGACAGTTTGATATTTTGGTTATTTACCTCATTGTCATAACTCTTTTTTGTAAAATGTTGCAGGCCTGACATGTAAGAATGGATGTTTATTAACAAATTAAATAAAGTTGTCCAGACACAACAAATGAAATAATAGTCAAAGTAAATGCAAGGTATCTAAGGAATACTAATTTTTTTATTTGCATTTTACATACAGGCCCAACATTCTCTGATTTGGGATTTTAAAGCAAAATAACACTATTTCTTAATAAAACCATGTAAAAATAACTAAAATAACACTTTTAATATTGTGAGTGTATGCTTTATTGGTGATGAATGGATTGCTTTTCAGTATACCAGGGTAAATCTTTTAGGATGCTATTTAAAGACAGTTCTGCAGCCAAGGAGACCAGGTTGTCATTGTTTTTAAAATGTCTAAAAAAATTTTAAAAAGTCCTGTGATTGAGCAGCTTTGAAAGACCTTTACAATTAAACAGGCTTTTGTTAACTTGTTAGCATGTTCAGTAAGTCTCATGTCTAAGTTGAAACAGAATCAATAGCTGCCACATTTGATTGTCTTTTGGATAAAGTACTGTGAACTATGCAGGAGAACTACCCACACCCAACACACTAGTGCTGCCATACGACTGCCTATCAAGTCAGTGTTTTTCTGACAAGTAGTGAGTTTAATAAAAAAGTCTAAATCACCTACCTAAAATACCTCCAAATCCTAAAGAGGATAACCACCATATAACACCTGCAACTGACTTATTCTGATATTTTCAGAATCAGTATTTGGAAATCATTAAATATATATTTCACATTTAAATAATTTCATAGCCATATGTAATAAAAAAATTCTCATGAAAGGATGAAATGCTGCAAAAAAGCACTCAGCTTTAGTTTGCAATAATGCAACACGCCTATTTTGTTAAAATCGCATATTTTGTCAAAGTGAGGCTACAAGCCATAACACGAGCATCTTCCATGTCTGCAACATCAGTAGAAAACTGTCAGAACCCCTTCTGTTTATGCATTTCATTAATAAAGAGGCAATTTGATTTACTTTTATTCTAACTGGCGTGATTTCAGTGTTCATGCATCACTACCAAACGAATATGTACAACTCATTAAATGCATTTAAATGCAGCCTTTTATCATGTATAAAGCATATTTTTTCACATGCATAATTTGCTTGAGTGTTGTATAAGCTACATGTTTACCAACCTTTAGAAAACTTCTTTAAAGCTTTCCTTATTAGCAGATGCCTGAGGAGAACGAAGCATGGTGAGATGCATAGCAATGTGTTACCAGTTCCCCTTTCTCATCAAAATGCACGAGGTGAACATGAGCAAGCAATACAATACAAGAATAAAGTCTTAAAAATGATTACTCCTAATGTACTTCCAGAGGAATTTTCAAAACTGCTCTGAACCGAAGCATATGTATAAATATTCATAGCCATACTTCCACTTTTATTGTCCTGGACACCAAGAATTTTCCAACCTTCAAGATCTGTTACAGTTCAACTATACTTTTCCTATTCTCATATCAACATCTTGTCTATTAAATACTTATTGTTTAAATGCTATTTATATACATCTATAATGAGTAGCACTTACGCCACGAAAACCTAAATAAAATGTGTCATGGCTAAGCATCTAAAATCTACAAATTATACATGTGTGCCTTCCAGCTTGGTTATGTATCACATACAGGCTGTATCTGAGGGTAGGAAGCTGACCCTGCGATGTACTGATCTCCTGTCAAAGGCATGTATGCCTGCGTCTCATGCACTTTGGCTATAGATGCAACCCTAACCAAGAAAGAAAGTTAAACTTAAAAATCAATTTCAGCCATATTATTACTTTAATAGCCAATGCAATAATGAAATATTTGGCCAAAACTATTTTGGTTAATCAGCTCCTGGTAATCCCCTTATCTGTATTTTAGAAATGGTGCCGGTTAACTAGTGTTTTTAATGTGTCCATAGTGTGCATGAGTGTGTGAGTGTATGTTCCATATGATAGAGTTTCATATTGTTAATGTCCTGTTGTCTGAGCACCAGGTGACTCATGACCTTGATAAGGATTAAGAAGGAAAAAAAGTTCAATAATATATGACTTCTACACTTGCATTAGAAATGTGAACTAAAATCTTAAGCCACTATAGATATGTTGTTGTAGCTATGGCATGATGACCATATATTGCATATGTTGACTACTAAACTTTATGATCTTTCTGAGCTTCAACATGTTATTTTCAGCCTGTTCATCTTTTGATCAAGCTTATTTGAACTGTAGAAGGGTCAGCTTGTCATCCCCAATGAAGCTGCCAGATGCTGCTATTGCTTAAGTGTAAGGGGAGATCACATTAAATACTAATAATGTCACTGTAGTCTATAGAAACTGTTTTTCTTGGATTATAGTAAATATACTGAGGAATTACATATAACCATTATATAATTGAGATAAAAGTATTGGCATTTTGCATGGCTCACAGCTTATTGTACAGTTATGATCTGATCATCCATATGATGATGTCATGTGGTGCTTGGTAGTATATACAAGGTATCATCATTGCTTTCATTTGAATAGCTAATACTTTATTTATTTGTTTTATTCAGTATTGCCTTTGCTTTGACATTTCATATGGCATGGCTCCCAAACAGGGAGCAATGGGCTGTGAAGTTTGGTATACATAGACCTTTATGGTCATGCGTTTGTTCAGACATTGCTTTTTTATTTATTTTATTTATCAGTTCTTAATTTAGTCATCTGAATGCATGACAATAAGCATTACTTTAATAAATAACATATATAGCCTTAATACTTGATTGCTTCCTAGCGTTAGTTTTTCAGTAAGTTTTAGGAAATGTATGTCTCTATGATTGTTATGGCTGTACCTGGAGTTCCATATCCCCATTTTATGTTTTGATCAGCTATTTTGTCAATGTAAGTGACTGAGAGGCAGTATTGGCCATTATACATCATGATGGAATGTGCCACGATGTCAATTTTAATATGTCAAGAACAGATTATAGCTGTCTTGTGCTATGCCAAACATTATGTCATCATGTCATTCTTTACAGTGTTACAATAGACTCTAGCTTGCATTTTTTTCTCTCTAATAGTTTCTGCATCAAGATTCAGAATAAAGATTGTGCTCGAGAATTAGGTCAACTGCTGGTTCCAGAGTAATTGAGTTTAGACAGCTTAAACTATGCCTCCACTAGATGAGAGTAAAATTGCTTTGCTTTCCAATTGCAGGCAGAAAGCGGCCATTTCAGATCTCCTGTCACTTTAGACAGCAGGCGCTTTTTAAAGCAGCGCTACGCAACAAAGAGCCAGACCATCTGCACTTAACGTGGGTGTTATTACCCACAAATTATTCCCGGAAAAAAATTGTGATCTGACATCAAAGGAAAAGGGCGACAATCCTCCTGTTTTAGCACCAGTGCATCTAAAAGGTCATTGATCCTCAAGGAATTATAGCTAATTTATGATCAACAACTGATTGGTGGACAGCTGAAGCTACCAGGAGGAGTGTGCTTTCTCCTCTGCAATATGCCATCGGAAACTGATTAAAATGCATGGTCTCGTCGTGCTCCCATTTTTCACATCCAGGCAGTATCAAGGATAAAGATGGGTCTGCTCAGAAGGACTTATTGACCAAAATAACTGAGCATCAATATGTCCTCTGAAGACTGAAAAGACACAACATACGGAGGTTGAATTTTTAGTCTTAAAGCACCGAACAACCGTTCTACTGAGAATTATTTATTGTTGCTTATGTTGGACAGATAGAGATCTAAACAATTTTTATTTAATTGGGTTATGCCGCAGGTGTTGCCAAACTATTAAAGAAAACATCAAGACAATCCCATCTTGTCTAATACGAGAAAAATTGGATGCGAGTAAATAATCTTTCATTTCAGCTAGCAGGCTTTTTGTATTATTGCTCAGGTTGGCTGCTGAGATTTAATCTCTGCATGTGTGCGTGCATGAGAGAGCCAGATTACTCGATGGCACCCCATAGTCCAGTGATCGATGTGCACTCTGATTCGTTGATAAATTGGCATTCTCAGACAAATGGATGAGTTCGGAAAGAGCTTGGGGGCCGACTAACGCAGATGGATGGTGTATGCAGGGATCATGGGAGCTTTGCTGAGTGGAGGAAAAAAGGATTCCAGTTGGGATGCGGTGAGGATGGATTATGCTCGCCCTTGCAGGAAATGTTTGGCCTAACTAAGTATGACAGACAGCTTTTGAGGGCTTGACACTGAACACAGAGACCTGGCAAGCAGCGCGGGTGCAGCTCAAATGAAGCGGGGCATTCATCACATTTGCCATGGTCATCTTGACCACTGCTGAACATCTGCAAGACCTCCAGGCTTAAGTAGTTCTGCCCACCAGTGTGAAATGCCAGCAGCCACCCTGACTGGCCATTTGGTACCTTTTGCCCTGCTACCTCCACAAACCTGCTTGGCTGCATTGATTTTCCCTCGTTCTTGTCAACCAAGTGTCCCTAGGCACTCAGCTGTCTAACACCTGTCTGACTACTCTCTCTGCCTATAAAAATAATGATGCCTATACATCATTATTAATGCATTTAGAATAACAAAATGTGTTATTTAGCTTTGCCTTAAATTATGGATGGTGGCAAGCCTTAATATAGTAACAATTATCAGAGCATATATTAAGATACAAAATTGTTTGCACTTGCTGTCAAAATACATGTGGTTTAGAGTCGTATTTATAAGAAATGCATACATAATTCTAATGCAATTCTTAGAATAACATATAGGCTATGCAAGGAGGTTGCATCCCTTTTGAGTGTTTCTCCTCCCAAAATTTCTTCCTTATCGCATTTAGGAAGTCTTACCTTGACACTGTCATCCTAGGCTTGCTCAGTTCTGACTGTAAGCCTGTTTGGTTTAAAGGCTGCTTTAAGACAATAAATTCACCCTAATTTGACTTTATCTGTATTACAAGTCTGCTTAGCTTCTTTTTTATATTGATAATTCCCTCATTAAGCCTTCTCCTAAAGTTGCTCATTTATGAGTAGTCTTACTCTGAGCTTACTCTGAGCGTGACATTAGCTCGGTCTTAAAATAGCATTTTGCACCTTTTCCATGTTGCTTGCCTTCATCTATCACTCAACATCACATATGCTTAATACTTATCCAAGTTATAGCCCACTTTAATTATTGAAATTGTTTTACTTTGTGGATGACTTACTATCCTACTTTCCAAAGAAACAGTTCTTGCCCAGACCAAAAAATCTGAACACATTACTCTTGTTTTTAAGAGGTTCACTTTATCATACCGTACTTAGTATAAGGTGCTTATATTTACCTCCAATGCCTTCAGGGTTACTTTACTGCTATGCTCCCTATTGGCCTCTCCAGTCAGTTGGAACTGGCCTGTTGTCTGTACCCAGAAATCAATTAGCCACTATGGGTGGCAGGTATTTCAGTGTGCTCGCACCATGACTGTGGAACTTGCTCTCTCCAGAGTTTCTGTGACATCTCATCCCTGTCACCATTCAAGTCTCTTAAAGCTTAAGACTCACCTGTTCACTCTGTGCTATCACCCATAAGCCTGCCTATTGTGATATGTCTGTTAGTTTTTCCTCATTGTAGTTATATTTAGAGTTCGGCTTGTTGGGTATAAGGAAGATACTTTAGAAATTATATTGATGCATACGTACGTGCCTGCATGCATTTTGCAGATCTGAAGCAGTTTGAAGTTTGATGGTACTTATGACAGTATTGAATAATATAAGATATTTATTATTCATATTTATATAGTGCTTTTCGAGAACCCAAAGATCCATATTTAAATCCAAATATTCTAAAGGTTGAATTTGCAAATTGTAAGTTGTAAAAGATCAGACAAGTAGTAAGAGCAAGATTATAGATTATTGAGAGCTTTCTATGTCCGCAAATTAATTTTAAACTGCATGCAGAATGTTATTAGAAGCACAGTGGAGGTTTTGGAGTGTAATGCGTTGATATGACTGTGTGAGTGACAAGACGATGTGTAAGTTTATTTTAGCCAGGGCATAAGTTTTAACCTGTGAACTGAGTATAACCAATATATAAAATTTAATAAAACTGAATATGTAAAGACTCTCAAATTCATACATAGTGCACCATATGTAACTTGTAACCATATGTGTGCAATTAAACATCTTGTAGTGCACTTTATATCAAATCAGTAGCCACTTTGGCTACTTAATGACATGAATGCTTGTGTGTTGTTATTTTGATTAGCTGAAAAGTCAGTTAAATACTTTTGCAACCTACACTAAACTTGCATTGTACATGCTAAGAAAGTTTTAAAACCAAGGAGTATGACAGATGACAGAGTACAGGCTATGACTGTGTCAAATTTTACATTAATTTTACATAAAAATAAATAAATATGAAAAACGTAAAGCCACCATTACTTATATTACTGTTCATAATACTGACTCAAAGAGGCCAAATCATTTAATATATAAAATTTTTTTGGTCAAATAACAGTCTTTACAATATTGCTTTGTTTTTCCCCACACTTGCAGAAAATGTCTAGTTTAATAGTATTCTTAGATCATCTTGCTTGCATAAGTATGCATAGAATGCACCATTGAGATTTTTAATAATGTTTAAGCTAAAGACTATAAAGGTAATGGAAGTTGATATAATTTGCTATTCAGTTTCTTCGTTGACTGCAAGGCATTAGCTTACAGGATTGTTGTTATTTAGCTGAACACAATATTTTCAGTGTAGCTGACTCCTAAACAGCCACAAAGCATAATAGAAGCACCGCCATGCATTACAGTTGGCAAGGTGTTCTTTTTCAAACGCAAAAACAATTTAGTGATTGTAGTCAAATGATTACAGTTTTGATATTTTAGACTATAGCATTTGGTTTCAATCTCTCTTCCATGTCTAAATGTTGTGCTACATATTTCAGACGCTGGTGGTGATGTAAGGGTCTTTCTTTGCAGATCAGTGTAGAGGAGCTTCAATTATGGAGCTTTTTTAGTTTAAGATCTTGTTTTAATCACTCACTCTCTCACTTTTCTTGCTCAGTTGTATCTGATCCAGACATTAACTAGCCACACAGTGTGCAAGTTGGGCTCCAACCCAGTACAGGACACACGCTTACACACACATGGGAATATTTGTGCGGCAGCAATTGTGGCAACAAACATCTTTTGAATGTGCGTGGAAATCAGAGTACCCAGAGAAAACCAATGCAGATGTGGGGAGAACAGGCAAGACCAAGGTTGGGACTGCCATCGACTGCACTGTAGTGCATGCCTGACAGATTTCCTTAACTTTACATTACATGCATTATACTTTATACAGTAGAAGTTGCAAACAGGGAAAGGTAAGATTCATTTTTAAACCCCCTCTCTGCTTTGTGAAAGTTAACTTTCTGCATTTTCAGTTCTTCAGCCAGTTGCTTAGAGAAGCCCATGGTTGTTGAGTGTGCACACAACAGCTTGAGTGATTTGAAAGGTCACTGAATTTATTAAGCTCTGGAATTGTCTACACCTGACTTGGGTAAAGGCCTAAAATGTCAATTACGTTATGAGACCTTATAAAAGGGCTAGTGGATCTTTTGGAAAGTTATCTCAACTCTTATGTATGCTAAGTTTAATGTCTATTTTTCCCTTAATGTTTTATTTAGCAAGTATCGGTGTACAAAAATGGTTACATCTGTACAAAGTACAGATGTTGTGTTTACTACATATTAATTAAAAAGTTGCATTTGGACAGTTTAAGCTGGATGTGCATTTGGCTTAAATTGTGAATCGCCTGAGGTGTCGTCTTGTGGAAAACTTACAGGTGTTCTGCACCAGGATTCTCTCTCTCCTTCTTTCTCTCCAGCAGCCCAAGCTTAAAGCGTAAGAGCATGGGGAGGGAGTATATCCATTAGAATCAGTGAGCTATAATAATTGATGTACAGGCCTGCAGTCAGTGTAAGAAATCACTGGTCCATATGGGAGGAAGTGTGCTAGTTAACGCTTGCAGATACATGATGAGCCACACCATATAGACAAGTCTATTGCTGCATAGTTAAGGTGTTTCTGACCACAACGGTGTAAACATCAGGATGCCCGATTATACTGCCGGATTAGTGTTTTGTCCTTCAAATGGCAGATTTGCATTCTAATGATGTGCAGACCTCTCGTTGTGATAGAGACGCCTTGATGTGCTTCATCCCATAGATCTTGCCTCCACCTCCTCATACTCGAGTTCCAGTTAATTATAAATTTCTGTGAAGTGACACAGCGTTTCCAGTAGCAACCTACAGGAGCATCAGTATGACTGGCTGATTGCCTCTGCCCTTGTCTACGAGAAAGTTTCTCCCTCTGTATTGCCGCAGCTTCTTTAAACACTGCTGTGAGATGGTCTCATAAGTTAATAATGCGTAGACTTGAAGGAAAGTAAATGCGGCCCACTGAGGCTCAATCCAGCGTTATGATGCTATGCTTTTTTAAGATGCATATTTCCTTCTGCCTGTGCAATAAATTTAAGTCTTTGCTTGGTTGTTTTGATTAGCCTGTCCCATGGCTAATTATTCTTTTAGGTTTAGGACCAGACATTTCATTATGTACAAGCTATTGTGAATTTTTAACTCTCAGCAAATATGTTATACATGGTGTATCTAATTAGGCATTTTACACTCCATTTCATCGCAGTAAGAGTAAACACTACCTGAGCACCGTTACAGGTTTGCATATCCTGATGTGATGGTAATCCTGCACACCTGTTATCTGAAAAGTACAGAGTAGCGAAGCAGAGCAGGAGTAGCTGTCCCCTCAGAATCGCAGATAACACAGTTAATCGTTCTCAGCTACAGCAGGCCCCCTGTTTCCATGTCCCATGTCACTTCACGTGCCATGTGGGGCTTAGAGGGAATTTTTCTCTGCTCTGCTTTTCTCTTCAGAATGATTATCTCTATTTCCCCAACTTAAATACCTATAGCTTCACCCAGCCCAAAGTCAGACCCATCTGTTTCACCTTTAAGAGCATCTGTCATGGCTTTCAGGGATGTCCACCTCGCCAGTCATAAAGTCATTAGGACATCTGTCCCAACAGACAGCAAATCAGGATGCTTTGGCCGCTGCCTCTATGAACTCTCCTGAGCATTTGCTACGGTAGATCTAGGCAAATTTCATTCTTCAGTGGCTCTGGTGTTTCTAATTCCTCACTCGCAGCCACTCCGCTCGCAGATAATTTGATAAGGCTCGTCATAACATTGCTGCCAGATCCTGATAAATGTGCCTAATGCATAATGCAGCTGTAGGAGGCACTGGCATTAAGATAAATTTAAGACCTGACGATTTTCTTTTCTTTCTTTTTTAAAAAGAGAAATTAAACTTTGTATTTCTTTTTGTATGCCAATGTGCATTTAAGCATGTTAGCATGGTTTAGTACAACTATCAGTCAAATTACTGGCTATAAAAACCGTTCATTCTAAGCATCGCCCATATAGTGTAATTTATTTTTTTCCTGTTTTCTTGCATGGAATACACGTGAAAAGGGAGGACACCTTGCAGAGTGGAATTTATTATATTTGGTCCGACACGTACCCTCCTACAGTGGCGCATACATTATCATATATAAATGTCCCCAAATGTGTATCGCCACTATATCATTCCACAGATTTAGGATTCTTTGCTGATTTAACAGCACCAGGGCGACATCAGCTTCATTTCTTCATTCCGGGGATCATTTCCGAGAATACAACTTCTTCTGGAAACTGACCATGCACTGACCTAAGATTTCGCAAAGCCATAGGCATCCTTCTCTCCGTCTGACTTTAATCAGCATCAGATTTCCCTCTTCTGGGGAAATATGCTGTTTGTGCCTGCCACTCTCTGTGAGAGTTGCTGCTTAATCCTCATGAATACATGACTTTGTGTGCATGAATAAATAAAAAGCCGCTTGGTGGGTAATTGAGGTGCCGTGCCACTAACAAACGAGGACACAATTTGTAAATGAGATATTTCCCCCATCTAGCTCTAAGACAATTTATATCAAATTAAAGCATTTGCTAAAGTCATGTGAGACTGCTTGTGGCAGTAGCTTTTAAGTAGTTTAGTTTTTTCTTCTGGCAGGGGCAAACATAGCAAGTCATCAGTGTTAATCTAGCCTGATATTTCTGTAAAGTCTAGGTGACCCCTAATAGTTTTCACATAAGGCCGTATGATCCTTGTTAGCATGCGCCATCAACCTTGTGGCTTCTGCTAATTTAGTTCAACTAATTCACTTAAGAAATGTAAATTGAAAACATCTTTGCTTTATTTATTTCCCCATGTCCCTTCTTATGTGATGCTGTTTATTGGACAACACTTCACACATAGCATTATTTACGATTATATAACCATAATCAATGTAATATCATAATTGAACGGTTTGTGATTTTAAGCTGAAATGATGCCAAGAAGCCTTGTCAGTCCATATTTCATTCTAAGTTCTGTTTTTGCTTTTATGCTATGTCGCAGTAAAACTCACAAGTAACAAGTGAAGGTCAGCAGTCTGTGCCTTACACTGCTTTGTCCTCTATTATGGTCGCATGCCACAGAACTTATGTAATAGCTTATATAAATGTTAACTGCTGAACCTTGTTATCTAAATGTACCTTGTTTCTGTTTGGAAAAAATACAGTATTCAGATAGAATGAGACTTTTCAGATTTTTCTTGTGGCAAATGTCCTTGGCATGACATTTTTTAATCATTCTACTAAAAAAAATATATAAGTATACTATTGTGGTAATTTGGAGTTCTCTGGTTGGCGCGCTCACCTGTTATTATTGTACTGAGTGAGGTTTTGCCTCTCAACTGTGTTTACTATTCTAATGTCACTCAGACTTTTGTCTAGCAAACTGTCCTCTACTACAAAGTGGTTTACGATGCGTTTCTTTAAGCACTTAACTACTGCATACAACAAGAGATCAGGGGTGCGTTTCCCGATAACGATTGATCTTAGGGATTTAAGAACAACTTTAAGAACGACTTAACTTTAAGAA
>JAUZSU010064401.1:0-20796 GCA_034780255.1 Parotocinclus maculicauda | reverse complement strand
AGATTAATTTAATACAATTTGGAATAAGGCTGTAACGTAACAAAATGTGGAAAAAGTGAAGCGCTGTGAATACTTTGGATGCACTGTGTGTTCTCTTATCCATGTTGCTGCCTAGCAATGTTGCCTAGATGCTGCAAGTACATAAATAACAGTGCAAAATGCCCTCAACTATTTTACAGCATGCCTTTTTTAATGATAAACACTGCAACATAAGAAAAGCATCTATTAGCATATTATCAACCACTGCATCAAGCTAAAGCTTAGGTTAGTCAGGGACAGGTAGTTCAGAATGTCACCTGCTTCTGCTCTTCTACACAGATACACACTCATTCTGCATGGAATTTAATTTCTCAGATCAAGGTTTCTATGATCTTATGATAGTGGTTTTTATAGCAGTGTAGAATAATTTATGGCAATGTTTGGCTGTTCATATTAAAAGCTGTTTTTAACCTAAAATGAATGACAAAGTATTCCCTAAAATACTCAACATATAATATTTCAGTTCAAATGGAATCTCAGATTTATAACTCGCTGTTTAATAATTAACCAAAATTTTGTAAGATGGTATGCTATGTGGTCTTACTATTGTTAAGCTTTTAAAACATGTACTGGTAGCCTGTACTGTCATTTAACAGTTAATCAGTAGCAAATATACCATTACACAGCATACTTTAGACAAATAAAAAGAGTGCCTCCTTTTCGAAAGGTATATATCAAGCAATATATACAATAGCACTAGGGTAGAATGAATTACGTATTTACATGTTTTAGCTACTTACTCTGGTTGCGCAGCATTTAGGGTACTGACATATTAATCAGAAGATACTTGGTTGAAGTCCCAACATTTCCAAGCTGCCAGTTGTGCCCTACAGCAGGACCCTTAACCCACAATTGCTTTGACTGTATATTGTATAATTGTATCAGCTATAAGTCACTAAGAGCACCTGCTAAAGTGATGTTCTTGCTTCCTATAAACTGTAACCCTCATGCATGCTGTGTGGTGACAGCTGGATTTTCTACAGTCATGGCACTAATAATCATTGCACAGTAAGGTTAACTATGTAAAACTAGCTACAGCAACACAAAGAATCTACATGAGTTAATATGAAATTTCTCAAAGTTCCTGCATGAAGCAGAAGCTAACATGGTCCTACCGTGCTTACAGTGGTATAGCTAAATTTTGACATAGATGCAGCCGTGACACCAGCGAGCTCATCATCCCCCTCCCTTCTTCTGAGCTTGCGGCACGGCATGACGCAGCAGGCGAATGTACCGACCAGAGCCTTTCGAAAACGCTTGTTCATGAAACAGTAGATGATGGGGTTGACACAAGCTGACGTGTATGACAGCAACTGGATGAAGGAGATGGGAGCTCCAGAGAGGGCCCTTTGAGCTGTGTACTGGTCGAAGGCCTTCCAAGTGTTCGCTGAGTACAACGGCATCCAGCAGACGAAGAACATGGCCACAATGATGATAAGCATGCGAATCACTCGCTTCTTAGCCTGGAGCTTAGACTTCGATGTGTTGCTGCGTGGCTGGTCAGGCTCAGTAGAAGCTGAAGTGCTAAGGGCAGAAAGTTCCATTTCTGGGTTCTTCTTGGGGACCTGGATATAGCAGCCATCATCATCATCTTGACTATGAGATATAGTGCCATTTACACCGTTCTTCATTGCTGAGAACAGAATTTGAAAAAAATTATGATGATTACCGCTGGAACAATATGACACTAGTACAGATTAGAATAATTAATCATTTCCTTCTATGTATTATAGCACTGGAAGACAATATGTCATTTCCATTTTTGCACATTTATTTTTATTGTATGATGACTCAATGGGATACATGAAGACAAAAATGCTCTTATTGTCACCCGGACCAGAATGTCTGTGAAAGAAATGTTTGGTTTGAATAGTGTGTGCATATAAAGAGACTTTAGGCCAGACTTTTTTAATTGCTTGTTCCTTAAGAATCTACTGAGGGAGGGAAAAAAAAAAAAATCTTTATTTTTCAGCACTTTTCAATTTTTCGAGGACTATGTGAAATCAATACAAGGAAGGAGGAAGAAATAAAAATATTTTTTTATTTAAAAATTAAATTTATTTAATCTACAAATAAATTAAAGTGAATCTGGAAAAAAGTTAAATGAACAGAACAATACCGTTGGCTCTTCACCGGAGGGCAGAAAAAGCTAAAAAAAAATAAAATATTTTTGAATTTTAACCATTGATGCTGCGGCGGATCCGTGAAATACCAAAAAATATATATATATTTTTTGTATTCTTCAAATATGATCGTCGGCGGATCTGCGAAACAAGCAATAAAAAAAGCTGGCCTTAAAAACAGATCATTAATAAAACTGGATTGTGTCTCAGATAAAGGCCGCTGCAAGAAAGTGATCTTCCCCAATTTGAATTCTGGGTGCAGCCACCTACACAGAACCCTGAAATGGTCTGTCCAGTGTATACCTCTTACTGTGCCCCGTGAATTCCGAGTTAGGCTCCACGCCTACCCCAGGGACAGAATGTAAAACACAAAGTCTCAACCACAAACAGCCTTAAAAAAACGTGCAAAAAAGAGACCAGAACGACAGACGAGTGTGAAGCTCTGAGTACTAAACACAAAAACTAGACCAAAAAGCAAACAAATCAGTCTGTTTGATGATCAAAGCACTGAACTATAGCACTCCTATAGCGACTACAATGAGTACAATGTCCCACATAGACCGAATAAACCCGCTCGCTTAAATGCAGATCCTTTAGTCATAAATTAGGCGAGACCAAACGCTCCTGAAGCTCAGAGAAAGAGCCTCGATCAAAGGAAGGCCAAATGTAATGCCTGTTATATCATACTGAGATTGGGCATATCAAGTATACAGCGGGGCTGTGGTGGCCTACTGGTTAAGGTACTGGATTATGGACCATAAGGTCCAGGGTGCAAATCCCACCTCTGCCACAGTTGGGACCAAACAAATGAATAGAGTATGGGGAAGAAAGGCTTAAACTCTGCAAAAAGTCTGCAAAAAGCCCTGAAAGTTGTGTCTAGCAGGGTCTGAAAAATAGTGTGGTTGGGTTTGGTCAAAATATTGACTAATAAATGGTAACCATGGTATAGATGAGAAAAAATACATTTTGATGAACGGCCATTTCATATAATTCATTTTAATCTTGCACTTAAACCATGATTAAGAAAACCTTCTACTTAAGTCAAGCTTGAGGAAAAAACGTAAGGATTACTTTTAACCAAATCACATGTTCCAATTATGGGCGTCCCTGCGTTTAATACTTAGTACAACCTCCTGATACAAATAAAACCGCACTTACTCTTCTCCTATAAGACCTTACAAGGTTGGAGAATACAGAGCAGTTTTAGACCAGTCCTCTTTAAATAATCCTTCCAGCATCCTAGATCCTCTCCTGTACATCCCACATACAGACTTTCTATGGGGTGAAGATCAGGGGACTGCTATTTAAAAAAAAAAAAGAAAAAAAGAAAAGTAAAAAGAACACTTTTCCACTTTACTGATGGACATTTTTTAGGATATTTGTCTATAGGTTTATATTACATAAACTAATAGCGATTATAAAGACCCTTAACCCACCATTGCTTGGATTGTAAGACTGTACTAATTGTAAGTCGCTTAAGGGCGTCTGCTAAATGACATAAATGAAAGTATACTGTTCACAAAAATTAAGGGATACTTAAAAATGAAATCTCCCATAATTAAATATCCCCTAATGTTTGTGGGCAGTGAATGTATGAACTGTAGCTTTAAGGGAAAAGTCCAACACAAAGTTCTGACTTTATTTGAACAGTATCTCATGTTACAGCTACAATTCTAATTAGCTCCAAAACACGCAAGCTTTTTACTGGAACTACTCAGGCGGTGACATCAGAACATTTAGGAACTATCTTCAAGAAGCTCCTAAAGACTGATCTCTTTAAAGAGCACTTACTCTCCTAACACTCCTAACAAACGCACTTTGGTTTCTACTCTTGAATTTGTATTTGTTTGTTTTTTTATTATTATTTTTACCTTTTATACTTATGATCTTATCAATTGTAAGTCGCTTTGGATAAAAGCATCAGCTAAATGTAATGTAATGTAATGAAATCTCTGCAGGGTGTGTATTGTCTCACAGCCAAGCCTTGATCCTCTGAACCTCTAACCATCAACACAATGCTAAGCTCCTCATTAGAGCCACGTCAGGTATTCAGATCTCTGTACACAGTCCAGAGAGACATTCAGAGACATTCAGAACAGCTCAGCACTTTGAGTAGATGATTATAAAGACACAGGGGCTGTATGGTGGTGCAGCAGGACCATGAACTTGAGCCCCACTTCCAGCTACTTCTCAGCCATACCAACAATGTATTGTATAAAAAGTTAATTTCTTGAAAATAGACGTTTCATCACGATGAAAAAATTCGATTACTGGCGACGTCATATGCTTTTCTGTTTATGCGTCCATTTGATGCAACTGCAGAGGGCGCAATCTTACATAATTGAAATAAATTTAAATAAACTCCCAATTTCTTTTCATTTCATCAGACTAAAGATGATTTTGTTTACATTTCTACAGTATACAAGAAACCTTCTACAGAAGTAAATATGGTATACTTTCACTATGTGAAGCATCAATAGAGCATTTTATTTACAATTTTAAACATCTGTTTCTAGTAATTTAATTTAATTGTTTAAAAACTTATTCAAGAAAATGTACTCACTTTTTGCCAGTGGTTTGGAAATTAATTAAACAGTATTTAAAATTGGTTTAGAAGCCACTACAGTTGGCTTGGTTAGAGACCCACTATGGTTTCAAATTTTTTTAAGTATATGGTTATAAACGGGGGCAGCACGGTGGCTCGGTGGGTAGCACCGCTGCCTCACAGCTAGAAGGTCCCAGGTTCAGTCCCAGGGTGGAGCGGCCTGGGTCCTTTCTGTGTGGAGTCTGCATGTCGTCCCCGTGTCTGTGTGGGTTTACTCCGGGTCCTCTGGTTTCCACCCACAATCCACAGACATGCATGTTAGGTTAATTGGTCTCTCTAAAGTGTCCCTTAATGTGTGACTGTGTGTGTTTCCTATGATAGACTGGCACCCGGTCTAGGGTTGTTCATGTCCTTGTGCCCAAAGTTGCCAGGTGGGCACCGGCTGGCCCCGCGACCCCGTGTGGATTAAGCCGAAGATGATGGATGGATGGTTATAAGTGTTTTTATAGTTTTTTTCATTTGCCTCCAGGTTTTTATTTAATGTAAAATTACCTTACCGCAGTATCACGTGCGATCAGGGTCTGTGAGGCGACACTCGTAACAACTCACTGCTTCAAAAGCAAGCAACATGTAAGCTGCACTTACTTCTTTATTAAGCAGTTTTCTTGTCTATTTATAGAACAGCTCACTTGCTTTAGAAGCTGCATTATGACTGGTCGTCTGACAGAAGCAGTCCTGTGTAATACTGCCCAGAGAAGAAATTTTAATACATAAAACTCCCCTGAGCGTATCATGCCGTATCACACTGTAATGCATTAAATCAGTGGATAGAAAATAGATCTAAACAGATCAATGTAATGATATAGCTACCAGATACGGCTAAATACGGCACAAAACAAAAGGGTCAAACCTTATATCTGAATGCATCAGGGCTTCTGACCGTTCTGACCTTTCCTAATCTCAGGCCTCGTGGGAGCTTAACCAACGCCCAGCTTTTGTGTGTCAAAGGTCAGAATTACAGGAATGTGGCATTACTGTAAAGCACTATGAGGCTTTTCTACAGTAGCAGTGACAGCAGTGAGGCCTCTGAGTCAGGCATGTGATCGATCAGAATAACAGTACTGACCTAAAACAGGTCTCCAGAGAGGACACGGGCGCTACAGCTGATCTGATTTCCTGCTTTCATAAGCAGATGACTCACCGCTCACCGTCCATCCCGGAGATGAAGCTCGTCCGTAGCTCACCTCATCCTGGATCTCTTCTCTAAATGACAGTGACTTTGCAGTTTTACATCATCAGAACTTTGTACCATAGGAAAGTGGGGCTTAAATGTATAGATATAAAAATCATACATATAATCAGAAGTATACCGCTCACAGAAATTAGGGGATACGTCACACATTTTTGTGAGCAGTGTATATGCTTAGTTTCAGTATTTTCAAATTTTGCAGTAAGGCGTTGTACAGCTTGACTAAACAAGCGGTCCATGCCTTGTTTGTGTTTTACCAGCCGTACTGAACGTGCCCGTGACTCCCACAAAGGATTATTTATGAGAGATTTATTGCAGAGCAGTGAGGTACAAATCTCTACTGTATATCGCTTAAGCCATTCTGGTAAACAAACAGAACTAGGGCTGTCTCTGACACTGATTTAAACCCCTTAAATAGAAAGAAACTGCAGGCACTGTATCCAATCTTTATTTTAAAACAATGTCATTTATTTTAAATACATTGGAATTGAAATAAGTCGGCCAACTGAATATCCGCAGGAAATACAATACAGCGTTGCAATACTTGTTTTCATTGAAAATTCCTAGAGAAATTACATAAATAAAGTGGAAAAAACAGTTCTTATAAATGGTACAAATCTTATAAATGGTATAAACACCTTTTACATCTTTTAACTGATTTATCTCTTTATCCCCAATCTTCCTGGCCAGGGTCATGGGGGTTCTGCTTATCTGTGGAGAGCACAGGCGTAACCACGCACTTAATAGGAATTTGGGGTAGGGGTCACTGTTGCAACGCCGGGGGATGATGCCAAAATTTCAGAATTTTTATTATAATATTTTACTGTAATATTTAGTATTCACGGCAGCACGGAGGCTAGGTGGGTTGCAACGCTGCCACATAGCAAGAACGTCCCGGGTTCAATCCCATGGTGGACCGGCTTTCACATATACACGTTCTTTGGTCCGATTAAGCGGAATTTTGGTCCAAATAAGCGAATAACATTATACGTAGTTAATAGGATTTGTTTCGGTACTTTAGGATTTGGTCCGAATAAGCGGCTGGTCCCATTAACCGGTGGTCCTATTAACCGGAATCGACTGTATTTTGTGGTGGATCATTCTCAGCACTGCACAGTGTGTTAGTTTGTTGTGCTTGTCTGAGTGGATCAGACATAGCAATGCTGCTGGAGTTTTAAACTACTCAGTTCAGTGTCACTGCTGGACTAAAAATAGTCCTACAACAAAGTGTCTTTGATTTTACATCTACAAAACTAAGCAAAGTCTGTAATAAAGTGGAGAGGGACTGAACATTGGTTCAAAACTCCAGCAGCACTGATATGTCTGATCCAATCCAAACAGTTCCTGACCTGTTGGGGTCCTGAGCATTAGAGAACAGATAAAAGGGGACTAACAAAGTATGCAGAAAAACAGATGGACTACAGAATGTAATTGTAGAACTACAAAGTGCAGTGACTAAAACAGAATAGAATCGAAAAAATATCGAATGCCTACGACTTTTACACAGTACTGTACATTGTAAGAT
Source organism: Parotocinclus maculicauda (assembly GCA_034780255.1). Lineage (NCBI taxonomy): Eukaryota > Metazoa > Chordata > Actinopteri > Siluriformes > Loricariidae > Parotocinclus > Parotocinclus maculicauda. Next base: position 13,315 of record JAUZSU010064401.1, on the reverse strand, counting down.
TGTATCAGCTCTGGAAAGAGCAACTACTAAATGGCTAAACATTTTTAACATTTATGGCATTTAGCAGACGCCCTTAACCAGAGAGACTTACAATTCAAGCAATTGTGGGTTAAGGGCCTTGCTCAGGGGCCCGACTGTGGCAGAGGTGGGATATAAACCCTGGACCTTGTGGTTCATAGTCCAGTGCCTTAACCACCAGGCTACCACAGTCCCATACAGTCCCATAAACGGCAATGATCCCAGAATATAAAATCTGAACCAGCTTTTAAAGAGATGTTAGACTAATGTCTAAGCTTAAACAGGACAGAACTAAACAGCCATGACAGCATTAATAAAATAGTCAAGTTTTAATAAAACAGATCCACTTTCATTACACAGACTGTATTCGATGGCGAGATTAACGCTCGTAGCCTTAGGGGCCACTTTCTTTTCTGTGTAACCACAATGTCTACGCTACTCGTCTGAACGCAGGAACCGAGTGGCCACATGAAAGCAACAAAGGAAAGCGCAGACAGATAGTGCATGTGTGGATGTCAGGATGTGAGGATTTCCCCTTTGTCGGAACGTCAGGCCTCATCTGTCATTCCTGCAGCAATTTCTAAAACCTGTGCAGATTAGTCACCAAACGGAGACAAAGGCCGTTCTCAGATTCATGCTGTTTTGGGTTGATGATAAGTCTTTGCTAATGCGCCGTGTGGCTGGATTTCGGGGCATTTTACTGTTTTGGGTTACTACTGTGAGTTCAACGACCTTCATTATTGAGGTGCCGAAGTGACTCCTGATGCTTGACTTTCAAGAACAGGCACAAACAAGCCTTAACAAACACAGTGAGCCCACGGATTCGAATACATGGAGCGCACATTCAGAACTGAGTGCTGAATTAATTTAGAACGATGAGTTTATTATTAATGAGGAATCAAAAACATCACATGTTAAACTCAGGGATATAGAGGACGGCAAGTTCAATTCAATTAAATTTAATTCAATTTGATTTGTATAGCGCTTTTTACGATACACATTGTTACAAAGCAGCTTTACATTAATACATGAACAATTGTCACAAATAGGATCATGAGCAAGCCAAATTGTGACAGTGGCAAGAAAAAACTCAAAGAGATTAAGAAGAAGAAACCTTGAGAGGAACCAGGCTAAGAAGGGAAACCCATCCTCATTTGGGTAATAAAAATAATTAACATTATACAGTGTTCTCTCGCCACTTCGCGGTTCACCTTTTGTGGACTCGCGGATTTTCGCTGTTTCGCGGGTTTTTGCGGAACTCGATCTGCACGTGTAGTGCGTGTGGTATAGTTAACGTATACATATACATGTATTTGATGACCTTTTACATTTAATAAAATCATTATATTGATAAAAATATTAATTCTAACAATAAAGAAATGTTATAAATCGTGAAATATTATCATTTACAGTAAATAGCATATTTACTTAGTGGATGAATACTCACTAAAAACGAGAAGTAAGACTAGAGCATCGCCCGCCTGAGTCGCTACTTGCCGACATGACAAGTTTTTATCTGCAGTTTTGTGTTCACTGTTTGTGAAAGTTTCATTATAGACTAAATTAATTCAAGCCCTACGATGTTACCCAAACGTTCTGCAAGTTCACAAGTTTGTACAAATATTTAAATAAATATAGAGTCCCTACTTCGCGGATTTTCCTTTATCGTGGGGGTTACGTTTCAGGACCACTCGCGATAAACGAAAATCCGCGAAGTAGAGACACTATATTTAGACTAAAAGTATGATAAAACAAGTTTCTGTATTATAAGAAACGTTATAGAGACTGATCTCACTAAGAAAGAGTCACAAAATGTCTCCAACACGCTCTGTATTTCTATGTAGTTCTTCAGGTGCGTGGGCTGAAACGACAAACTCACATAAATTACTAACAGAAAAATGTTATTAGTGTTAGTGTAATCAGTGTTGGATATTTAGGTTGCATGGAAAAAGTTAGCTAATAAGATCACTTCAGCCTCAGGGACGTATGAGTGAGTGAGATCAGTCTCTATAACGTTTTTTGGAATACAAAAACTTGTTTTATTATACTTTTAGTCTAAATAATAGTGCATCATGTTTACAGAGTACAGAGTCAATCCAGTAGTTTGATCCAGAAACCGATGACAGAAAAAAACAATATCAGTAATATCAGTTTTCTCATCAAGTTGTAAAGAAAAATGCAAGCAAGAACATGGATTTACAAAGTCTAGTTTTAAGTTTGTAGATGCCTGTCTGTTGTGACTGTTTGAATAAATTGCAGACCTGGAGTTTATAGGATGAATTACAATCTAGTTGAGTTTGTGACCTGTAGTTGGTGCTTAAACCCCAGATTATGTTCTATGATTTTTAGGAAATGGCACAGTACTTTTCTGCATTCCATTATTATTAAGGTTAGTATTTCTAATAAATAAATTATAGTATTTTTTCCTGGTGAATCCCTATGTATCACATTGCAACCCCCAGGTTAAAAATCTCTGGTTCTACCATATAAATTATTTATGAAAGCATGTAGCCTTCTCCAGCCTAGAGGAGGCCCCACAAAACCTGATAATTAATCCAGTTTGTACTTTCTTTCTTTGCGTACATTTTTATATATAATATTTGTGACAAACTGTGTCTTTTTGAGTGCCACTGTATAAATATAATCTATAGATTAACAACACGGATCCTTTACAGTCTAATTGCATTTGATTAGAAGTCCAGGATGAATTTAGCAATGCTCTAATGGGAATTTTTTTTTTTATTAACCAGATCCAGATCACTGTGTACTATGCCTTAAGCCATGAATTAATGTGTTGCTAACGTTAGCATTATTCTATTATTGAAGCAACCTTGAGGCGCATTATGTGTCATTTTGCTAAAACTGTCTTTAGGTATCTCACAATGGAAACCCACTTTTTGTGCTTTATGTAACTGCACTTTTAAAAGTAAGCATAAGATGCACTGTGTGTGTTTTTTAATTATGCATTTTCCATACTGTTCTAAGTTTTTCCGATTTGGGGTTGCATTAAAAGCGTAGCCATTTCTGTGCCGTTACATAAAGCATAAAAGAAAGAAGTGGGAAGTTTCCGTTGTGAGATCCAAACCAAATTGCAGGTATATTACTGCTTTCTGTGCCAGAGGCAGTACTAATGAGGACGTGTGTGTAAATTATTTAGCAGGGTTTTTGTTACTAGATCATCCTCGCTGTGACAGAACACACTCCAGACTACTGGTTTAACATTAATTATACTTTTCTTGTAGAGGCCAGCAAGTTTTCCCATACAATGTCCTTCTGTACCCTTCTGAGGCACAGCAGGCCCATCTCCCTTTTATGCTAATAATAATAGTATTGTATTTGTAGTCTGCTTATTCTGATAATGCAAATGCCTGCAGCAGGAATGTTAACTATAATCAAATAATTAGCTAAAAAAGGCACATTACGCCTAATAAGGTGACTGGGTGGGTAGCACCACTGTCTCACAGCAAGAATGTCCTGGGTTCAATCCCAGGTTGAAGCAGCCTGGGTCCTTTTTGTGTGGAGTCTGCATGTCCTCCCCGTGTCTGCATGGTACTTCGGTTTCCTCCCACAGTCCAAAAGCATGCGTGCTATGTTAACTGATTACTCAAAAATTACATATGTATATGTAATTGTGTGTCCCTGAAATGGCCACTGATGCCAATAGCGACGTTAGAGAAACCAAACAAGCAAACACCTAATAAACGAGCTGAAAGGTGACCCAACATAACCACATTGTGTTTGCCAGAACTGGGCTGAACTTGTGGTAGGCTGAAATCAGAATAATTAATAATCATAAACACATCATAATATTAAAAACATCTATCTTTATCTTTTTAATGAGTACGGTTTTGTTATTCTTTACATTGTTCAAAGATGTTTTAATCTATACTGCTCCCAAAAATTAGAATTATTCACTAATTTTTGTGAGCCGTGTATATATAGATTACATTTACAGCATTTAGCAGACACCATTATCCAGAGTGAATAACTGGATAAGGAAGTGGTTTGTATTTTTTAGTAGACATTACCTCATGCTAGTACGAATAAGCACACACAACCACTACATCCTCTTTTTACCTGAAGTAGGTAAAAGTTTTTTTATAATTGTATTGAATATGTAAGTGCTCTTTACTTCACAAGTGCTGAGTGAAGAGATAAGTCTTCAGTCGCCATTTGAAGATGGAAAGGAATCAGACATCCAGTGGAAGCATTGCACCACCTGTGTAGAGTACGGAGAAGAATCATGTTCACTGTCTTTCTTTAATCTTGTGTGGTGGGTCCAGTCGAGCCAAGCTTGCATTCAGAAGGGTACGAGGTACAAAGCGTGGTTTGATTAGTGCCTTTTGGTAAGAAGTGCTGCTCTGTTTTCGGGCTTTGTAGGCAATCAGCAGGGTTTTGAATCTGATGCGGGCACCTACTGGGAGCCAGTGAAGAGAATGTAGCAGTGGGGTGCCATGAGAAAACTTGAGTAAACTGAAAATCAGACGTGCTGCTGCACTCAAAATTGCAGTTGCAGGTGTCTGATTGTATGCATAGAAAGACCAATCAGAAGAGCGCTGCAGTAATGTACTTTTGATACAGTAAGAGACTGGACCTGGCTGGCTTCCCTGGAAAGAAAGGGTCAAATTCTCCTGTAGAGGAGATACCTGCACAGCCACATTATGCAGCTCGTTTCAGTACATGATTGCATTATGCAGCATTATGTAATTCATTTCCTATACTCAGATCATTGAGAGAATTATTAAACCATTTCAAAATAAAGTAAAGAATCATAGTTGATCTGTGAACGAATTTTTAAGATCTGACCAAAGTATTTGAGGATCTGCACATGCGGACGTGATTCCTTTCAGAGTGTGCCGAACAGGAGAGGAGGGCGTGAAAACAAAGCCAGACATGTTACAGTGTGTAAAAGGTGTGTACACAGAGCAAAGTCAAGCCCGTGGCTTACAGTCAGTGGATTTGCATATCATTGTTATGATGCAAGAACCAAGTATTTGAAACCAGGCCCTCAGGAACTGTTTCCAGCAGCTAGCGCTAACAAATAGGCTGTTAGAATTGTCAGCCACACCCAGTGTTTAAGTAATATTGCACTACCAACCAACTGTGTTTAGGGACAGAGTATGATGTTTTGCAATAAAGAAAAAAGTAGACACTTATAAAAATTTTATGGCCCGTCATCTTGGACAGCTGGAATAATCTTTCCCTTATCACAATGAGGCGTCCTGATCAATACGACCAATAGTCGTATTGATCAGGTGAGCAATATTTTACATTGTGAAGTGAGCAATATTTTACAACCTATGCATCCCCCAAGTTTGCAAGCAGAAAAAGCTGAAAGTTGAAATAATGTAATAGAACTTCACTTAATAGATGTAAAGTAGGATTAGACCACCATTAGATCGGTGTATTAGCAGTGGTAAGCTATAATGACCATTGTCAATGATGGGCTCCAAAAATGTCAAACTTGGATTCATCACTCCACAATACTCTTTTCCCCTGATCTTTATTCCAGTCTTTTTGAGCCTTTTTGCAATTTTTCCCTCTGAAAAAATAGTTTTTTTTAAAGCTGCTACCCTTCCAAAACGACCATTTGTGATCTACCTTGTTGGGACCCGATGATTCTGCAATTGATCAAGTGGAGGAAACACTGAAGCTGTATTTCTGTTCAGATTTTTTCATACTGCATACACATTTTTTGTTTTAGCAGGTTGCATTTTAATAGAGAAAAAGTAATTATATATGGTCATTAATCCATTGGTAAAACAATAGTATATCTAATATAATGGTGGCCTAAAGACTTTTGCACACTACTGGATATAACAAAACATGGTTTAAATGGGTAAATGAAGATTTGAGGATTTAATCAGATTAGCACAGTGAAACAGTATTTACTTTGATCATTAACACAGGTAGCAGGTAACATGCAGATTAACTGCTCACTTTAGGTCGTTTCAAATTATTTATACCGTATGTGACTATGGCTTTGACTTGGCAATGCTGAAGATTAAATGCAATTTCTCTTAACCATTCTCTGGTAGATCCATTTGGCGATGTGGGTCTGTATCGTGCTGCATGACCAATGTTCTCATTTTTCTTTACAGTTTGTTAGTACAATTTAAAATTCCGTCAATGATGGCAAGCCATCCTGGCCCAGATACAGCAAAATAGGCTCAAACCTTCACACTGCCACCACCCTGTTTCACATACGGTGTATAGGCAAAACCTTTGGTTTACCCAAACAAAGTAAGGTGGTAGCCTTTTACCACTCAAATACAATTTGGGAGTAGCTGATGGTAGTTGTTTGACGCATGTACTGAATTAAGTTCATATCCAGGCAACGGATGGTTCAACTTTATGTTTTGCAATTTATTTCAGCCAAAAACCAAGAAATAACCAAATAAAAGTATAAAGTTCCTTTGTCTGCTCAACAAACACACTGCTGACTGCTGCACCACATGAACCACATGTAAGAGCACAATCTTAAATGTTTAAGATAAAACAATAAAATGAAATTATAATGAAGTGCTAATATGGCTCCTACACACCGGCCCCTAATTACCATATGTAAATGAAGGAGCTAATATTAAGAATTTATTAAGTAAATTATAAGAATATTGAAAAAATGTGTGAAATGATAATACTTATCTTTGTATTGCTTTGAAAACTGGTTTCTTCTAGAACTTCATCAGTCCTCCATCACAGGAATTCACCCTCCAGTAATAGACACAATTTTGTTATTGGTCTTTCTAGAATACCAGATTTTGTCTTCAGCTTGACAGTTCTTACTAAGCCCCCCTTGTCAGGATGAACCTCTAAAATCCTTCACAGAGGCCACGACCCACAAAGAGCTGTGCTGTCCACCACCATCACAATGTCACCTTTCTGGAGTCCTCTTTTTATTACAGCCCACTTTTGACGTTCTTGTTGCAAAGCCAAGTATTCCTGAGTCCACCTTTTCCAAAACAGATCAGCCAGGTATTGGACTTGTTTCCATCTCCGCCTTATATAAATTTCTGATTTTAAGAACAATCCTGGTGGAAGAGCTGGTCTTGACTTAATAAGTAGAATGTGGTTTGGAGTTAATGGCTCAAGATCCTGCTGGTCATCAGACATTGTGCTGAGAGGACGACTATTTAGAATAGCTTCTACTTCACAAAGAAGTGTTTGCAGATGTTCATCATCAAGAGTTTGTTGCTGTAGAACGGAGCAAAGGATTTGTCTTACCATACGAATTAGACGTTCCCAAACTCCACCTTGATGTGATGCTGTTGGAGAATTAAAACTCCATTGAACACCTTTCTGAAGCAAGACCTTTTCAATCTTAAAATGGTTCCAGGTGGACAGTGCACTCTGAAGTTCCCGTTTTGTACCAACAAGGTTAGTTCCATTGTCGGAACGGATGTGTATTACTTGACCTCTTCTGCATATAAATCTCCTCAATGCATTAATGCAGGAATCAGTATCTAAGGAGTAAGCCATCTCTAAATGCACTGCTCTGCTGGTCATGCAGGTAAACAAAACTCCATACCTTTTGACAGTGCTTCTTCCTCTTTTTGTTTCTAAGGGTCCAAAATAGTCTACTCCAACATTACTGAACGGTGGAAGGTCAGCTCTTAGTCTTTCCTGGGGAAGGTCAGCCATTTTCTGTTCTCCTACCTTTCCTCGGACACGTTTGCACACTACACATTTGGATAAGACTTTACGAACTGCAGAATTGGCATTTATAACCCAAAATCTTTTCCTGAGATGTGAGAGCACATGGTTTTTACCAACATGGCCAAGTTGTTCATGTGCATCACGTATAATAAGTGTGGTGATGTGATGTTTTGGTAAAAGCATTGGATGCTTAGCATCTTCAGGCATAGCAGAATTTTGTAAATGTCCACCTGCTCTTAAAATTCCATTTTCTACTTTTTTTATTCAGGCCCATACCATTTTATTTTTCCAGTTTTCCCATTTCATCAGGAAAGGTTTGTCTTTGACAAAATTCTCTGTTGCCAAAATATCTTTCAAAGTTATGGAATGTCCACTTTTTGCAGACTGCGTTTTACTCTGGCTCCTGGTATGCATATGAGTGCACATTTTGAGCTGGCCCCTTTTTCTTTTTTCACAGAGCATTTGAAGGATGTTCCTTATCTTTAAGAACCATGAAACTGCTCTCTTTAACTTTGTCCAACTTGAAAAGTGAGTGGCTAATTAGTTTGTGGGATTTTTACTGTCATTGACAGAACTGTACACTGTTGTGTTTCTTTTGATCTCAAGATCATCCTGCGTGAGTGAGAGAGAGTCTATGGGACATTGAGGCCATTCCTCTTTTGTCTTCCACAGAAATGTTTGCCCGTGGAGCCATGTTTGTCCTTTTGCAAATGTGATACCATTCACCCCTCTTGATGCCATGTCAGCTGGATTTAACTTTGTTCCAATGTATCTCCATTGTGACAGCTCAGTATTTTCTCTTATGACTGAGATTCTGTTGGCAACGAATGTTCTAAATCTGGTTTGTTCATTTGTAATATACTTCAGCACCGATTGGCTGTCGGTCCAAAAAACTAAAGCATCAAGTTTTAACTCAAGTTCCCTTTTTAACATTCGGTCTATTTTTACAGCAAGGACTGCTGCAGTAAGCTCCAGACGTGGAATTGTCACTTTCTTGAGAGGCGCAACTCTAGCTTTACCGAGGACAAAAGCCACATGCGCGATGTCTTTATTTGAGAGGATTCTTAGATAACTAACTGTGCCATATCCAAGTTCACTAGCATCTGTAAAATGATGCAATTGTGTTTTTACAGGTGTTCCGAATGCAGTTGGTTTCAAACATCGTGATACTTTGAAATCTTTTAACTTGTAAAGATCAGATATCCATTTTTCCCATTTGACAGAGGCATCTTGTGGTATTTTCTCATCCCAAGCGTGTTTGTTCCTACAAAGTTCCTGGAGAATTAGTTTGGCAGTAAGTATGAAAGGAGAAAGAAAGCCAAGTGGGTCATAAATGGAACTTACAATTGATAGGATGTTTCTTCTGGTGTGGGGTCTGTTTTTAACAGTGATATTGAATTTAAATGTGTCAGTGTCTACACACCATAACAATCCAAGTGCTCTTTCCATTGGGAGCTTGTCCCTATCCAAGTCTAACCATTCACTTCATTTGCTCGATCTTCCTGAGGTATAGCTAACAGTACATCACGACTGTCGCTAATCCATTTGGTGAGGTGAAATCCCCCTTTTTTACACAAGGTAGTGAGCTCTCTCACAAATTCTACTGCATCTTGTTCAGTAGCCAGGGATTTTAGGCAGTCATCAACATAGAAATTGTTTTCAATTGTACTTGTCACTTCTGCTCTGAAACGGTTTCTGTTGTCTCTGGCTGTTTGTCTAAGTGCAAAATTTGCACAGCTGGGTGAAGAAACTGCGCCAAATATATGTACCAGCATTCTATGTTCTACGGGAGGAGTACTTATATCTCCTTCAGGCCACCATAAGAATCACATAAAGTCAACATGGCATCTTGACACCTTGACTTGATGAAACATGGTTTTGATGTCAGCCATTATTGCTACTTGCTCTTGGCGAAATCTTGAGATGACTCCAAAAAGTGTGCTTGTTAAATCAGGACCCTGCAGAAGTTCAGAATTCAGTGATACGCCTTTGAAAGTTGCTCCACAATCAAAAACCACCCTAATAGTTCCTTTCCTTGGATGGTATACACCATGATGTGGAATGTACCATATCTTACCATCCTCTCTTCTAAGTTGATGTTGTGGAACCATTTCAGCATGCCCCATCCTCAATACCTCTGTAAGATATTCTGTGTATTCAGATTTGAATCTTTCATCTCTTTGAAACCTTTTTCTCAGGCCTTGGAGACGCTGTTCTGCAACCTGCCGATTGTTAGGCATAGTTGGATTTTCTTTCCTGAAGGGTAAGTGGAGACCATAATGTTCATCTTCTAGCCTCACTGATTCTTCTGCAATTTTCAAAAATCTTTTGTCTTTAACTGACATTTCCATTTTGTCTTCTGATGACCTCTCTGTAAAATCATGATTGTATTGTTGAATCAACAGCTCTTCCAATGATATTTTATTTGCAATAACATAAGGACAGCCACTCTTGCCAGTCATGCTGTTGCCGTTCAATGGTCCATTGATAACCCATCCCAATCGGGTCTTTACAGCATATGGACCATTTCCATTACTGTTGATTATTTCCTAAGGTTCTATAGCTTTGGGAGTGTTGCTTCCAATCAACAACTCCACACTGGCTTTGATCTGTGGGATCTTGATTCCCTTTAAGTGAGGCCATTTAGACAGTTGACTCGGTGTAGGCATGTTAGATGCATCCACAGGCATACCCTTTTGTGTGAAGACCTCTGGTAATGCAATATAGCTGTCTTCATTCAAAGCAGACACCTCCAGTCCTGTCAAGGCATAACATTGCACAGACCTTTCTTGACTTATTGTTCTGAGCAAGATGTTGGTTCTTCTTCCTGGGATGTTGAGATTATGCATAAGGTTCTCTGTACAAAATGTTGCAGAGCTGCCCGGATCTAGAAAGGCATACGTGTGAAGGACTTTACTTCCTTTATAATATTTTACTTTCACAGGAACGATGGACAGTGTGCAATCTGCGTAGCTTTGAGTGCTGCCGGCCCCAGAATGCTCACTCACTTCAAGAGACACCTGGGCACTGTTGACTGGTGTTTGCATTGGCTGCTGTGGTATTTTCTTTGCTTTAATGTGAAGCACACTAGGATGTTGTAAGTTGCATATACTGCACGTAAGACGACCTGTACAGTTTTTACTTACATGTCCTATCCTTCTGAGGCATCCAAAACAGATTCCATTCTGCTGTAAAAAGGTTATCTTCTGCTTGTGCAGCTGCTTATCAAATGATGAACACAATGACAGATGATGATCACCACTGCAAAACGAGCATAAGGTTTGTGATTGCAGTTTTCTGACTGTTTGCTGTGGGGTCTCCAAGTTGATGCTTGTGGCGAAACTGTCCTTTACTTTTGGTTTGGCTGATACTTTGAGTTGTCCTTTACCACTTCCTGAGTCTTGAATGTCACCAAACACTGGGTGTGACAATATACTTGTTTGTTTTTCAAGAAAGCATACAAAATCAGCCATTTTGACTCGTCTGCCACATTGTTCTTGCACGTCCCATGCCTTTGTGTGCCATCTTTCCTTGAGTTTGTAAGGGAGTTTTAATGCAATGCATTTCATGTTAGAACTTATATCTAGTTCTTCCAAATAGTCAATTTCCTCCATAGCATTACAACACCCTCTAAGAAACAATGCGAATTCTTTCAAAGCCTTTGGATCTTCCCTTTTAATTACAGGCCATGACAACAACTTTTCAATATAAGCACATGATATCTTGTACTCATTCCCGAAGTGCTCTTTTAGTAGTTTTTTTGCTTTGTCGTAACCTTTGCTTGCAGACATATGCTGACAACTTCGAATAAGATCTTGTGCTTGACCCTTGGTGTACTGAATAAGAAAATGCAATCGATCTTGGTTGTTGTCAGTTTTACTTTCAATCATTTGTTCAAAAGAATGAATAAAGGTCTTGTACTGGAGAATATTTCCATCAAAAACTTGAATCTCACTTTTAGGCAGAGTAGAAAGAACTTGATGTTTTACTAAAATGCTTGTCAAATCGTTCTGCCTTTGAAGAATCTGAAGAATGGTATCATTTCCTTCATGTTGTTGGAGCATGTTTGATTGAGTGCTTGAAGAGGTCGTTTGTTGAGAATTCTGTGTGTTCCGCTGCTGGCCATCCTGTGGCTGAACAGTGCTGCTGCTGGTTTGATCAAACTGCAGTGAATTAAGCGGGACAGGAAATTGTACATGGACTCCTTCCTTTGGTCGAACAATTGGAGTAATGGTGTTGAACTGCATTTCTTCAAGATAAGCGTTCATGGCATCACTTGATGTGCTGTTTGCATTAGCATTTTTTAGATAATCAATTTTAGCTGTTGTAGCTGCTATCTCAGCTTGAAGTTCTAATGTCTCTCTTTTTTTTCTAATTTCTTCACCTTGCTTTTGAAGCTGCTCCTGCTTTTCTTCAAGAGCATGTTTTTGAGACAGAGCTGCTGCTTTGGCCAATAAGGCTACCCTCTCAGCTTCAGCACAGATCCGTGCAGAAGATGTTGACAATGCACTACTGTGTGTGCTAGCTCTCCCAGATTTATTGGACCTCTTGCTTGCAGAAGAAATTACTGAGGCATTATCATCTGGAATTGTGTGTTTATAATCAGAAGATGTAGTCTCTGCACAGGTGGGGAAATCGGGGTTCTCCATTGTAGACAACCATTTTGTAACATTGGAAAGAAAGGTATTAATTTGTTCAAGTTTTAGTTGGTACCAAGTATTTACATTTACATTTTTATCTTCATTATTCAATAATTGCAAATAAAACTCATGGTGAGATTTAAAGTCATTAAGCATTCCATTGAATTTCACCATATTTGCTTTAACTTCATCCACATATTCATTGTCAACCATCAGTGCGTTAATTATATTAATTCTACGTGTGATATGAGACATTTTGCCAGCTCTGGAGGCTCTTAACCTTGCTGCATCATTTAAATCCATGCCAGTATGCCCAGTAGATGCATCTGAGTCAGAAGCAGCCATTCTGCTTCACAAACTTTATTTCTTTCCCAATAGAAACAGTTTGTTCAATATTCAGGTTGACTCAGCAGTGTTATTTATGGTTCATAGATCCAAAACAAAGCTTCTTTTCCCAAATACACAGTTCAGAACAGCCATCCAACATTAGAAATCCACTTTAACATCCACAAATGAACTTACATTTCTTCAAACTTGTAGTCTTCACTGAATCATTCCTTTTGCTTGTTTTGTTGTCTGAAGTATAAAGTTCCTTTGTTTGCTCAACAAACACACTGCTGACTGCTGCACCACATGAACCACATGGTCAAAGACTGTATGAGCTGGTATCAGCGCCCCCTCTAGGACTGGAAGAGCACTCCCCTTACATCTTCCAGGAACTTCCCTTTAATGCAGAGAGAGCACAATCTTAAATGTTTAAGATAAAACAATAAAATGAAATAAAGTGCTAATATGGCTCCTACAATGACCATCAAACCTACGCTAAAAAGTGGGATGAACAGATGTGTGTAGCTTACAAAATTGCAGCTGACAACAGTCAAAGATCCTCAGAAAAGGGAAAACAACAGTACAACAGACACATATGAGGAGTCGCACTTTAACCAGGTGACCGAGTTCTGGTTAGAAACCTCTCTGAAAGAGGCGGTCCAGGCAAACTTCAT
>JAUZSU010064291.1:0-20799 GCA_034780255.1 Parotocinclus maculicauda | reverse complement strand
TATATATATATATATGTGTGTGTGTGTGTGTGTGTGTGTGTGTGTGTGTGTGTGTGTGTGTGTGTGTGTGTGTGTGTTATACAGCTATATTACACTGATGTTACTGTCTTCAATTACCCCGGTAAGGTCAGGGAGGTCCACAACAGTCAGCACACCCTGATATTCAAGTCATTTTAGAAAAGCTGTTAGTTGTGTTGTGAGTTATATTGTATGTTGTATGTGTTTTTTTAATATACGGCATTTTTAGTTTTATTGTCATTGAAGAAAACTGGACAATAAACTCGTGGTCATGATCTCTCTTCTATCATGGGAGCTTTCGTCAGTTCACACATTGACTAGAATAACCCAGTCACTACAGCACCAAGGAAAATCCCTAAAGAAATGGATGACCTTCTGCAGGTCCAATTGCAGCTCATTGGGTTGAGCATAACAACATCACTCAATCTGAGAACAGCCTGAGACAACGATAAATGATCCAGGCGTATTTAGTCCTTAAAATTAATGATCCCTTTTCCCTGTACCTGAACATTTCACTGATAACAAGGCACTTCCAGTACTCTAATGTGACGCCTGCTCTCTGGAGAAGCACCGCCACTTAGTCCTGATCATTTACCAATCTACATCTAATCCTAGCTCCACCACTTTTTGCAACACTTTCTGAATAGCTCATTTCACCCCTTGATGCAAGACACCATTTTCAGACAAGTTTTCAGGCATCAGCTTATCGTCTATAATGACAACTACCCACTGTAACTTACTGGTTTCTTTCATGATGCTTATCATTTTTATGGACACAGAAGTTTAGAGTGTCATTTCTGCCCTAGTGCCTGTTAAGACTTGTTTCGTGTGTGGGTCCACATTAGGACTGAGGTCAGGAGAATTTCTCTATCATCCAAATAGTTTCTTATCCCCTTCAAACCAGTCACACACTGAGTTGGGCCAATAAAAACTACCATTGTCATCGTAGCACATAGAAGTTTCAGAATTTAACATAGATTTAATTATCTTCCCTTGACCAAGTGACTCTTGATCCTTTGACCTTTAATACTTAAGCATATGACCTTGCAGCCCAATTTTGTTCAAGTACCTATTTTATTGAGTCTTGTAACAGCATTCATCCTTTCCTTTGCATCGTGGGACAATTTTCCTGGCTGTTGTGGCTGACAATATTGTTTAAATGTGACCAATTTAATAAATTAAATATTTATCTTCATTTATTTTGAGAGTAGACTTAATTAACCTGGTTGATGATTAATCACATTTAGTGAAAATTAGTCCAGAAATTGTGTTGTTGGTTTGTTGGTTGTATTCAAGTGACTTTATGTGGTGGCAATTAATTTTTTTGAAAAACAACTTTAGGATATATATTATTTAATGCTATAGTTTATGGTGAGTCAAAAGTATCAGAACACAGGGGGAGTCAAAGGTCACAGAACTAAAAGATAGGCCCCCTCACCAACTTTTGATGTATCCTAGTTTTGGTCGTGACTTGGACTTGATGTTACTTGGTCTTGGTCTTGATTTGGAATTTTGATGTATCCAGATTTTGGTCTTGACTTAGAATAGATTTTTCTTGGTCTTGACTTAGACTTGGACTTGATGTATCCTGGTCTTGGTCTTGACTTGGACTTTTGATGTATTCAGTTTTTGGTCTTGACTTGGACTTGATTTGGACTTTTGATGTATCCTGGTTTTGGTCTTGACTTGGACTTTTGATGTATCCTGGTTTAGGTGTTGACTTGGACTTAATGTATCCTGATCTTGGTCTTGACTACAACACTAGTCTTACATTGAATTAATAAGTTTATATAGTTTATAATACTGGCACAGATAAAAAATGGCATGTTTATTAGCACCTCTCTGAACACTGTCGCCAGGACTATAGTCAAATGTATGCATGTATGTTTGGTTCAAGAAGATTTCAAACCTTTCACATGCATAGATGCAAATTTACATTCATACTGACTATCATATGTTGTAAATAAGCACAAGGGCAGTGCTATTTTTGGCCTACAGCTGCCACTGCTCCCCACCACCCACACACTGGTGTGAGTTGTGTAGTCTACAGACTGGCTGATGATTCCCTAGTGTTTCAGTTCTTTCAACATGTATCCCAGACCCCATACCATTGCTTTTTATCCCAGCATTTTTTTCTGGCCTTATTTATATCTCTGGCCAAGCTGCTAGAGCTGATTGGCTAAGTGTACTCGATTTCTCACCCGAGGCCTCACTGTGTTTCCAAATACTGTCAAGCCAATGAAACGCAAAACAATGCAGCAACCTGTGATGGTGCTGACATAGTGCTAGGCATACAACACTTTCTACTTAAAGCCCCAAACTGTGGTATATGTCGCTTTGGATAATAGTGTCTGCTAAATGTGAATTTCTAATACAAGAAGGTGCAATTCTGTCACATCTGCTTACAGATCATTGCCCATAAAGCAGTGTGGAACATCTTAAACAACTTTTTTATTTGGCACTATATTTAATTTATATATTTTTATAGTGGCCATAAGAACTCCATTTTAGAGGTTCATTTGGGCTTTTAATTTTAGGTTGTTTTAACATTCTTTAGCATTGGTTTAATCTTTGGTCTCAAATTCCCTCCATTTGTAGACAATGTCTTATATTGGATTAATGAACACAAATAGCCTCTTTTATTTTTTATTCGAGGAATGCATTGAACAGCAATTTCTTAACAATGCATTTCTTGACAAGGGTTGACTTGTATGGCTTTTATTGGTCATGGGCACTTCTATAACCCACAGCTACAGTCATAACTGGGATCAGATTCACAAAAATGTCTTAATTTCTTAACTTCCTTCTTTAGAAAAAAATAAATAAAAATATTACTCTTCAAGTCATTTCATAAGACTTTTGTATTGTTTTTCCTCTTTTCTTAACAACAGTTATAAGAACAAGTGGTATTCTTAAAATCATAATGTTCTTAAAAGTTTTTTTAGCCTGACGGTAGCCTCACTCTTGTCTTATGTTGTAAATTTATAAAACCTTAAGCATTTGACAAAAGGTCAGTATTATTTCCCAAGGAGAAATTTTGTCCTGTTGGCTGTTTCATCCCCCATCTCCTCGAAATACTGGTAAATACAAATTCAAATGTGTCTTGCAAGCTGTAAAATGTAACATAGTCTACATAAGTTTTCAAGGAAGATTTTCTTAAGATAATGCTCAAGAATTGCTTACGTTTTTCGCAAGAATTTATTACTTCTTAGTGTTTGTCTTTGCAACTTGGACTCCCCCTCCACCAAGTTCGAGCTTGGACTCCACCTCCACCTGTGGCATTTGTATATTCTCCCAATGTCCATGGGAATTTTCCTATACTCAGTTTTCCTCCCACATTCCAGAAGGTCTATTGGTTTCTAAAATTTGGTTCCCGCTCTGTACCCTGTGCAGCTCCGTCTCTCAGCAACCCTGAATTGGATTAAGTGGGTATGAATATGAATGAATAAACCATAAATACAATACTCTCAGTTTGGTGAGGCATAATCATTTTTCCAAACTCCAAAAGGATTGCCTCTGCATGCAGTAATTGGACTGAAACATCCTCCAGCACCACATACAGCACAACAAACAGACTGACAGACTGTGATTAATAGGATGGCCTTTGATGGCATTAACTGTGCTGACACGGTCCTACGGGTCTTGGAACAGTTTTGTATATGCAGAATCCAAAGTCTTAACGCTTAACAAAGCAAACAAAGTATAATATATAAGTTCATAATAACTACTCCTTCCAATGGCAACTTGAATATTTGCACAATGTAACAGATAAATAATAACTATATGCTTTTAACCCTTAGAGGTCAGCAGCCCACATGTTAAAGACAGATTTTCCCATGGGGATGCAACAAATGGCAAAAAGTTACATTGCTTCTTTCAAAAGTACTGGCTTTATAGTTAAGTCCAGTTTTTTTTTTATTCAAAGCAGAGATGTACTGAATAAAATATACCACAGTTTTTGCATTCAGTGGAATACATTTGGTATTAATATTTGTGGTTGTATAAACAAATCAGAAAAATCCTGTAGTTTCACATATAAAGGTTGTGTTAGGTTCACAGTGGACTAAAAAACAAGCATTTTAAATTGAAACTTAATGTGTACAGAAATAGGAGATGCAGGAGAGTTAGGATGTGCACCATTGTAAATTACAGTGGACCTTGTTTAATACTGTGTTGAGCCCTTTAATAAATTAACTATGTGTGTTTGGGAGTACAAATAAAGGCAAATCTGTTGTTCATGTTTCTTTTCTTAGATATTGGTGTGGTTATTCTAAATTTTATATACAGTACTGTGCAAAGGACTTAGGCATTTTAGAACGTCTATTTATATTCTTGTTATTTTATTTAAGTTTTAGTGGTAACTTCAATTACAGACTGTAGTAAATCTGTGTCTCTAATGGTTAGGACCCCCACAGGACCAGCACAGATCAGGTACTGTCTGGGTGGAGGATCATTCACAGCACTGACACTGACCAGGTAGTGCTGTGTTAGTGTGTGTTGCACTAATACGAGTGGATTGGACCCAGCAGTGCTGCTGGAGTTTTAAACTAACCCAGTGTCACTGCTAGACTGAAAATAGTCCACCACCCAAATCCGTGCTATAAATGGCGTCCTGTGAGCACTGATGAATGATTAGAGGGTGACAAACAGACTGTGCATCAACTGAGGAGCTCCTGGCTCTCATTTCAACAAAGTGGAGCAATATGGGGAATGTCTCTAATAAAGATCACATTATGTGATTTGAGTTTTTCTTATGGATCCTGTTTTCTATTTTCTTCTGTGTAACTCATTTTTTTTTCCTGACCAGATACAGACAAGAAAAGGATCAACATTAGAACTAAAACAGGCTAAAATGTACAGAATGCATTTCTACTTTTCAATCAGTCAATACTCTACTAGACCCGACTTTAACCTGACATGCAGATGTTGAGATAAGATGGGGAAATTCACTGTGTTACAGCAGCAAGGGATAGAAAGGCACTCAGTACAAAAAATAGACAAAAATATATATACACAATATGAATGCTAAAAATAAGAACTAATAAGAAATTATTGCACAGGGGTAGGGGAAAGTATTGCACAATATTAAATTCTGCTTTCTGTAAGTGTATACGTGTGTGTGTGTGTATGTAGTCCACTGTATATATGTCTGTATATGTGTACATACATATATAGTCTACTTGGAGCAGTGCTGGTTGTAGAGTCTAACAGCAGCAGGAAGGAAGGACCTGCGATACCGCTCCTTCACACACTTGGGGTGAAGCAGCCTGTCGCTGATGGAGCTGCCCAGTGCTGCTGACTGCCTGAACGAACTGTGCCAGTTGGAAAGTTTGGTAGAGGAGTGATCACACTATGGGGTTGTTTTTTCAGGGGTTGGCCTATGCCCCCTAATTCCAATCAATGGAAATCTTTATGCTTCAGCATACAGAGCCATTTGGACAAACAAACGCTTCCAAATTTAGGGAAGGCTGTTTCCTGTTATATCATGCTTGTTTCCTTGTGCACAAAGGAAGGACATGATTTGATATGGAAGAATCTGACTGGCCCACACAGACCTCTGAACTCGACCCACTTAACACCCTTGGGATGAACATCAGTTGAACTGTGACAGCAAACCAGACTCCGTGTCTAACCTCACAAATGCCCTTCTGGATGAATTAAAAACTCCCCACAGTCGTCCCAGAAGAGTGGAAGCTGTTATGGCTACCAATTAAATATATATTAAATATAAATGCCTATGAATTTAGATGTCACATAGCTCCTGTGGGTTTCGTGTAAGTGTCCAAATACTTTTGCCATATAGCATAGTCTAGTTGGCTACCCAATGAAAAGGTTACTAAGGCCAGACTTTTTTATTGCTTGTTTCGCGAATCCGCCGACGATCATATTTGAATTAAAAAAAAAAAACCAAAAAATTTATTTGGGTATTTTTCGAGTCCGCCGCAGCACCAATGGTTGAAATTCAAAATATATATTTTTTTTTTTTGGCTTTTTCCGCCTTCCGGTGGCGAGCCAACGGTTTTCTTCTGTTCATTATTTTTTTTCCAGATTCACTGTAATTTAATTGTAGGTTAAAAAAATGTTTATTTTTAAATAAAAAAATATTTTTTATTTCTTCCTCTTTCCTTGTATTGATTCCACATAGTCCTCAAGAAATTGAAAAGTGCTGAAAAAAAAAGATTTTTTTTCCCTCCCTCCTCAGTAGATTCTTAACTAGGGACATCTGGAGGAACAAGCAATTAAAAAAGTCTGGCCTAATCTGTAATAAGTAAACTTGGAGCAAATCACTAAAGATGTTAATAAAACCGCTGCACGTTTTACTGAACCACTCTTGTTTAGATTCTGAATTTAAAATACTGGAGAAATTTTAATTCAATACACAGCACATGCAAATGTATGGGCGTCCTCTCAGTCATCATTACAGCCTGCGTCGAACACTCAGAATACTTCCTACTGGCTAAGATATGTTTGTAACTAGCATAGCTATTTTGCCTCTAAACGCGTACAAACACTGCAAATTACACATTGTGCATTTTACACAACTACCAAGCAATAATGAGTTTCGTCAATTGAACGTTATTAAGTAATATGTGGTATTAAGAACCTTATTTACTCCACCTGACTGAAGAGTGTCGCCTCTGAGTGAAAAATATTTCGCGCTGTTAATATGGTTGCCAGATATGAGTTCAATAAATCAGACTAAAAATACGAAAAAATAAAGCACTAAAACACACGGTTTTAGAATTTACAATGGTCAATGAGTGCATCTTCAGTGGTAGTCTCTAACGGGAAAATTATTTATAATTTACACCAGACCTTAATAAAGAATCTTATATTTTTTAGGGGGAACAGGTTATCCAAATTAACAAGGAAAAATACCGCGGGTCTGGCAACACACTGATTATTAACGCACGTGAAGAGCAATTTTAAGTCCCTAGGCACGCGCTATGTAACAACATTTTGTTATAATATATGAGTGTAAAAATGATAAAAACAATAGCTTGTTTAACACCTTCGAATAAATACTGAAATTATTGATAAAACAGCAAAGTTAAATGGCCTTTAAACTGTCAGGCAGATTGATGAAACTGTGCAAGTTCTATGATAACCATTTGTATGCAGTTTAGAAATTATTTGAGATTAAAATTGTAGCTACGACTACATACAATAGTTTAAATATTCTGAACGGAACAAAATATGTACAGGAGGGTTTACAGAACCAGACAGAATTGGCCAGGCTGTGAAAAACAGTACAGCACAGTATTTCTTAAAGAAGGTCCTGGCAAAATCACAGTTAAAAATCCTCCCCACAAAAACACGAAACATGAAAAAGAGAACACCAGGGTATGAAATTCGATTTACTTTTTAAACATGGTACAAAGATAGAAAGAAAACATATACATAAAAATAAGTACATTTAGTACACTTTGTGATTCTCAGTGAGTAATGCCATAGCAGTTGAGACACTTAGCATCGATAAGAAACACCGTTAAACTAAATATCAAACTTTTCCTCACATATATAATGTCCATTTTCTTCATAATCGTCCCTAGTGACCACCATCTCCTCAAAGTCTGGGTTTTCTGCTAAAAGCCTTCCTCCTTCCCATGGGTAGCAGATTGGACTAAAATAAGAAGAGTATGCTTAGGTTAAAGAGAATACATCACACCAGCAACAGAAATTATTTCACTGTAATGTACACTTACTTTTGTGGTTGTACTACTGAAACCTCAAATTCACTCGGAGCAAGTGCTCGAACTTCGCTGTACACCCGATCCCTGAAGCCAGGAAACAGGGTGTTACCACCTGTTAGGACAATGTTCTTAAAGAAGTGGGGCTGCATTTCTGCCAACGACAAAAAATAGCATTAGGTTCGGATAACTTGGACACTTTTTTTTCTTAATATAAGGTACCTAATAAAATGTATTTTCAGTAATTGTGATGTCTTGGCAGCTTCATCAGAGAAGTTACAATGACAGGTAATGAGGCACACAAGATAAGGTAAACAAAGTAAAATACCCTGCTCACAAAAAGTAGAGGATATTTATTTAGATTTCATAATTTTTTGTGAGCAGTATAGAAGCAAGCAAAAATTACAAATTTTAGTGACTATGTTACTGAAATAAATTTATGAAACGACATAAACAGACCGAAAAATTCTTAAGATAAAAAATGACAGTGCAATTAGCAATCTTTTTTCCAAATTCCAAGAAACATGTTCTCTCGCAATAAAAGGTCCTATGGATGTAACAAGAGCTGCTGCCTCATTCAGCAAAGACTTGCATTATAGCACCTGTTATCGATCTCTGGAATGCGAGTTTCGCTGTGCCTCAGTTTAGAGTATTTTGTATACTTATAAATGGCAACCTCACTTAATTAATGGAACATTAACAGCAGACCATTAAGCAAGGTTGTTAGATGAAGACATTTGCTTCAAAAAATGTGGCACCCCACCTAATTACGAACAGGTTTTTCCCTTTCCCCACAGCTTGAAACTGGATTGCCATCTAACAAACAAATTTATTTTCATAGAGCATTTCCCTACTTTTAAGATATGCTGAGTTTATTACAATATGCAAACATTACACTACGTAATGTTAACATCATTTGCTTTCAGTAGGTACCCAACATAGGTAGGTGGATGTCAGGTCTGTATCCTACCTTCAGGCATTTTGCTAATGGAGCTGACTATTGCTTCCGGTATGCCCATCTCCTGGATGCCAATATCTGATGGGTGAAAGAGCATCTCTGGAACTGCAAACCTCTCATTTGTAAGCCGCAGGATCTGCTCTCCAGTTTTATACTTCCCAGTAAAATTCATATCCTCTCTGGGCTGTAACACAAGAGTTTTAAATTAATGCTATATTTAAAGACTTTCGAAAATGGGATCAAAATTTGAATAAGGATGGTTTCCTGAATTACGTTATGTTGTTTGTATCCAAAAAAGGGACCTCCATGAATATCTGATGAAAACGTACCTTACAGAAACCCTTTTTGATGGAACTAAAATCAGGTAGCACATAGTCTCTCATGACCAGGTTGTCCTCTCCTTTCAACCTACAAAAAAAACAAAAAGTCAGAGTTAACACAAACTAGTTACGTTTATTTGTCATAAAATGTGCTGTGTCAGCTATCAGACAATTCCAAAATAAAAAAGACAATCTTACTGAGCAATTGTCATGTCTTTGTAGAAATCCTGTGAGACATAGCACACATCCTCCTTCACTTGGTTGATCACATAAGTCTCATCCATTACATGTAGCTGCCTTTAAAGGAGTAATAGCAAATCAGGATCAGCTAGTATGATATCATTACATTAACCATAATACGACAAGTTCCACCACTTAACAAGACAGCTAATAAATTTGGATCATCTTACAACTTCAACACACCTTGGTCACATGACAGTTTTTCATTTTATTTTTGATTGTAATTTGATTTATTTACAATTCTTCTTCATCTACTTTGTTCATCTGGTTCAGTATGGTACAACATTTTGTATGACACCATACTTAATCTAGGTTATAATGTTGAGAGCCTGTTTACTAAGCCATTTCAGGCATAATTTGTGTATCCTGTTAAGACTTTATATAAAAATACATTTATAAATATGGTTAGCAAGACTGAAATCTGACAGCAACAAATTAAGCAATAACCTCACAACATTTAACAGCCATGTTTGCATTGTTCTTTTTTATGGCTACTTGTTACTAAATAGGTTTCATTCAACTCTAGCATTTAAGCCCACATATGTCACAATACATATTTCAAATGGGTTTTTTTTGTCAAATGTTCCACAACCCTTTGAGAACTTGGCTAAAACACAATGCTCACAAAAATGTATGGATATTTTAAAATGAAACTTCTAAACAATATATATCTTGGGCAGCCTAAGATGGTTTGACTAATACAATTCACAGTGCCAACAGAAAAATAATCATTTAGCATTACAGCCTGGACACAAAAAAATACAACCTGAACCAATTAAAAATATGTTTTCCAGCTTTATTTGCACATTTAGCCTAATACAAATTAATAAAGAAAAAAACAACAGTAAATATATAACATTTAAAAACTAGAATATGTTTGAAAAAGTATTTTGCTGCCTAAACTAATACATATATTTCCTTTTGGGGTATCCCCTCATTTTTGTAAGCAGTTTTTACAACCAGTTTAATTGTATTCATCATTTTGGCTTTGTCTCCACTAACTTTGCACACTTACATTGGGAAATGTTTGCATTCTACTTTGCAGAATTACCAGAACCACATCCATTTTCAATTCTCGCCCAAAAATATGCTCAGGGCCAGCTCCAGAAAAACACGCCCCCAACATAACGTTGCCACCACCATTCTTCAC
This sequence comes from Parotocinclus maculicauda, assembly GCA_034780255.1. NCBI lineage: Eukaryota > Metazoa > Chordata > Actinopteri > Siluriformes > Loricariidae > Parotocinclus > Parotocinclus maculicauda. Next base: position 10,422 of record JAUZSU010064291.1, on the reverse strand, counting down.
TGTAGGTGTGGTAATTGCCACTGGCCTCCTGCCTTGTTCATCCAGTGTGGTGGGACAGACTGATCAAAGCAAGGTGTATTTGGTGCCATGCATTTTCCGATACCAACTTTCCCAAAGTTTCTTTGGAAGCAACTTTCCAACCACTCTCTACATTATCATGATATCATGCACAAGTTGTCATATTTTAATAAAATAGCTAATTTCATACACATTCTTACCTGTACGAAATGATTTCTTTGAGGTGATTGGTGAGAAGTTTTCCACCTACATTTATCCTGTGGAGCCAAATTGAACCAAGGTGTCAATACATTTTTTTAAAAAGAGCACAATGAAAATGTGAACCAAGCTTGGAAATTACCCAACCTGCAAATTCCATCCTTCATTTTCCTGCCCCTACACTGCGGGACAATGTGTGTGAAGGAAAAGCCACTATCCACCACAATGCAGCACAACTCTAAATTGTTCTCATTAAAGTGCCTGTGTGCACTCAAAGATCCAGCTGGAAAATAGAAAGGACAAGTTACTTTAGGGTTTGGCAATATCACTGTCTTTTTATCTTGATGATAAACCACAGAGAGACTAAGAATATTAAACATGGTGGTTTGTTCCATTGGCCCATTTCTTGTAAATGGATTACTGAACCTGCTTTATATCGAATTTGATTTCACAATGCTAGCCCACCACCAAAGTTTAATTAGATCCCTGCACAAAGACACCTGACCTCACCAGTTCAAGACTAGACATGACATGACTAGACATGTGCCTCCCTGGGCAATGTTGAAGTTACCTGTCCATGGCCCACACTTACCATTAATTCTTAGAGCTGAGTGAAACTGATACTCTTCAAATAAGATTTCATTCATGGATTCCTGTATCGATGTAAAGTTGAAGTAGGGCTCTGTTATCACTATGTTGGTGTCAGCAAAGTCCACCTACGAACAGTGACAGGTATTACCACTGTGTATGGGCTTTAGATATGCAACAAGGCAAGCAGAGCAGAATCCTTATTAGTGTTAAAGCATTTGCACCACTACAATCATAGTTCAAATGTAAAACACACAAAACCCCCATCTCTAAAACAAAGATGTAGGAATATCCGTAACATTGTAATGCCTGTTTTTATGAGTAAAAAGTGTCACCTATTAGAATTTGCAAAGATTCAGCTGTTTCTCTTAATTTTTTTTTTTTTTATCTGAAGGCCAGACAAAAGTTGTAATCATTGCAGCAATGTTACACACATATCCATTGTGCATTTTTTTATTTTCTCTGTAATAATCAAATGAATACCTGCATGCCAGAGCTAACATAAAAATACAATTAAATAAAAACTATAAATACACACATTGTAATTTTTTCATCCGAGTCTTATTTTCGATTTTTTTAATTGTATGAATTCTTGTTTTTGTTCTGTCCAAGAATTATAAATGACAGCACAAATATTTTTAGTCAGCTTATCATTTAATGGAAATTTCTGCACTGCTAAAAAAAAATAGCAGCAGCTGATGGTTTGTGTTTGACTCTGCACTCTTAGCTAGCTTAATTCAGTTAGGTGAGGTTGTCTTAAATGCCTCATTATTGTTCGTTTTGAGAAATTGATTGTGGACTTGGGATCATTGGCACTGAATGACCTGCCACCCACTGTCCAGAGTATTGTGTGTGGGACAATGAGATGGCGAATAGCAGCTCTTGGAAAACCATGAAAGGCTTTATAAATTAAAAGAAGAAGTTTGCACTTGATAGGGTGAGATAAAGCCAGCCACTGTTGCGTTGTGTCATGAATGAAAAAGCTGGAGTGCTAAAAATGAAACCGTATCAGGTTCGAGCATGGAGGCCTTACGTTTAGTGCATCAATCCTGCTGGTATGAAGGATAAGGATATTATACGGAGGCCGGTTGCCTGTAATGCCCAACCATAACTCATCTCGTATTCAGGCTAGAGGCAGATCAAACAGGGTACTAGAGACTCCTTTCACCCGTATTGTTTACCCCAAAATAAAAGAGTGACATTTATCCAGTATTTATCCATATACTGTGCTGTAAAGTGCGCATTTAAAAGGGTACATAAGATTGTAATCTGTAGGCGTCAAGTGTTTTTGAATTGTGAAATAGACCCTTCCACAAATACCTAAGAGATTACAAGTAAATTAAAAATGCTTGTGTTTGCCTGTTACATTCCCTATGTGATTAGAAAGCCTTAAAATTCATTTAAGAAATTTCAGAAAATGTTAAACTTATGTGATTATGATTATAAGGGAGTTTAAGTACCTTGAACATTTCTTTTCCAAACAGATGATCCCATACTTTTCTCTGCACATCCCAGTTTACCAGGTAACCCTGAAACAGAGACATACAAGCAAATGCAGGTTGTGTGTTGTTTAACACCCATCAGATCAATATCTATTTACTTTAATGACCAATGTTTTAAAAAATTATAATAGGAAATATAAATAAGTAATTTAACTCCAGACTTTGTGGGTATAAACAACTGGTCACCTTAAAAGCCAATCACTGCTGTGGATCTACGAGCAAAGGCAGGAGTTAAAGAGCAGCAGCCTGTCATTTTTGTGAGTGTGTCGGTAGTGTTATGCTCGTTTTCATCTCTGGTGCAATTACGCATTGTTTTAACACAGTTTTCGTGTGAAAATATACTTTATAATATTCTTTTTTTGCTACAGCATGGTCGTGTAACTTCGTTAATATCCAGGCAACGTCCAGTTTCCCCGAACGTAATTAAGTTGATTAAACTTACCTGTATTTATTAAAACAGTAAACATTATTATTAACGTTACCTTTTGAAACGGGAGAATGTAGAAGAGTCCAGACGGATCTTTGACGTCATCTAGCTGGTTTGCAGTGAATGTTTTTAATCTTAGACTCTTGGAGCGAAATTGGCAATTCGGTAAAACACTGAGGAAACACAAACCTTAAATCAACCAGACATCAAAACGGAATGTGATCAGGAAAAGAGAAACTACTTACCTGACTTTTTCATGGCTGTACCCAATCTTGGCGGTGTAAGCCCCGTTATCCAGGACCAACGTTTTCATAGTGACCAGTTATAAATTAACACTAGGCACAATTTTAACAATTATCCCCACAAATTTACATTGTATACACAGCGCGCCTCTACTAAACTCTTCTTCACCCTGTACAAGATTATCATTGGGCACCACCCAGCGCCTCCTTCAGTACGGGAGAAAGTGCGGAGAAAGGAAACAAATCAGCTTAGGACACTTTTTTTTATTGCTTGTTTCGCGGATCCGCCGACAATCATATTTGAAGAATACAAAAAAAATAAATAAAAATTGGGGGTTAACATTTAGGAACCGTCCAAAAGGTGTCAGATCATCTCACAGTACGCCTGCACAGACGCAGCAGCTTTAGAGACTCCAAGTGACCCAACGTCTTGAATGTGGGAGGAAGCATGCGCAATCCAGAGGAAATGCACATGGTGAGAACATGCAGATTCTACGGTCAGTGGACTCAATGGAGGCTGCTGGGAGGTGGCAATACTACCCACTACACCAACATGCCAACTTGAAATAATTTGGGCCTAATATTTATATACAGTACATCCTAGCTTTGGACACATCCCTCTCAGCCAGTGTCAAATAACAAGTATGAAACAAGAATGCAGGCGCCACAAATAAGGCAATGTTTTTGTGTTGAAGGTGTGGTTAACAAAAAGTGTATCTACAAATGTGAGTCCAAGAATGGGTTTAAACAAGGGATGTGCGCTTAGTCCAAAGTATCTCCAGTTATCAAACTCGTACAGTTCTTCAGTATGTTTGTTTATGTTGGCTCATTAAAATGTAATTATTTAGCCCTTATATTGAACTTCGAGAATTCTGGGTTAAGGACCTTGCCCGAGGTGCCAAAGTGGTGGCCTGGTGAGTGGTAGGTGGCACCTGAACACTGGACCTTCTAATCCATAGTACACCGAGCCACCACATTTCCAAAGGCCAATATGCCACCAAAGTAAAACTTTCCGACTACTGAGTTGGTCAATTTCAAACATAAGCAATGGGGTTAAACAGGTATTCCTTAAAAACAGGTCATGACAGTCCCATTTACAGTATGATCACCTGTTAATTATTTAGATTAAGTGGAGTCAAGTACAGGGAAGAACACAAATTGTAGTATAGTCAAGTCAATAATCTAAATGTACCTTATTTCTGGAATTGCCTCCGATACCGTCATACCTTTGTCAGCTTAACATCGAGGCACAGAAGACTTTCAGGCTTGCTCTTTGCCTGTCCCTGACGTGTTTTGTATATGTGAACAGCATGCTTACAGAAAAAAAAATTACATGAAAGCAACAAAGTATTTTTACAAAAAACTTTTCTAAATCGCTCTGAATAAGAGCGTCTGCTAAATGCAAGTCTGTATGGCATTATATTGTTCTCTTATAATTCTGAATACATATTTCTGACTTACAGTGCATGAGAATAAATAAACACAGTAATATGTCCTCTGCTGTCTCACAGATAGATACATTCTCCACGTAGAATTTTATCTCAGGTTTCATATTCAGTGTGTCACACCTTATAGTGGGTTATTGGTTTGGGTAGCAGGAAGGGGATGCAAATACATGTATTATAGCAGACGATTGTATACCAGTAGTTTGGACAATAGTGTTTTACTGTTAAACCAAAATTTGTTAAACACCACATAATATTTACCAGCTATTATATGGCAAAAACAGAAAAAACTCACAAAATGACAGTGGGATAAAAGATGCAAAGTTAAGAAAACCAGTAAAAACAATCGAAAAACAATTGGCTCAGGCCTCATAAGTCCAATCCAAAGTTGATTCATAGACATGCTATACCACCAAGTCAAGTCATGAAAATCAAAACAGACGTCTTATGTAAATAAAACTTCTGTCGTCATTAACAGTCCTACACAATTTATTATTCAGACATTTTATTTGTACCTTTTTGGTAAGACAAAGACAAACACATTCAAAAGTAAATTACCCTAGACACAAAGATTCCAGCATAAAAAAATCAAGTAACAATCAACTACATGAATAAGACTGACATTATCATTAGTCTTAGTACGCATTCTGACATAACGGTTATTTGAAGTGAGTGTTTTCTTGTTGATTTTTATTTTTTCCCTGGTTTTGTGCACTTTGTACATCTGGTCCGTCAAAATGACAAATTGATTAGTGGAGCCTCATTCACAGGGCTTTCGTTCTTTCCTTCTGGACTCCACTTTATAAGGGGTGAACTCAAATCAATGAGCTGATGGGCAGAAAAAAAATAACTCACTTAATAGTAATTAATATTATACAAAATTTTAATAATAGTATAGCATTTTTTTTTTTTTACATTGAGAATCTCACAAAGTCTCACCTTTCAAAATACATTTTATAGCATAAAAATAGCAATAAATAGACTCACCTGGCCACTAAATGCTTTATTTGGGACCGTTTTGATCAAGTTAGGTGTGTTGGAGAGGTCAATGAGAACCTTCTCTTGTGGCTTAAAAACTGGAGCAGGCACATCCATCAGCAGCACCTAAGAACAGGAAAACGGGAAAAAAAAACCCACAAATTTACTCTTCAGAATATATGGTCCAGAATGGAATTTTTTTTTAATACCTTCCTTAACACCTGCCTCGGCATTCAGTACATTGTGGTTCATTATAGGAACAAGGTTAAATCGATGCTCATGTTTCATCAGTACATTGTACTTTTGAGGGGTTATCTTAACGTTTCATGACAAACAATGAGCTCAAACAATGAAACTATTTTTATAGTCTTTCTATCAAGAAATTTAGCAGCCAGCATAAAACTGGACAAAGTCAGTAGAGATAATCCCAGTTTTACTGAAACTAGGACTAGTGTCATTCAATAGTGAATATCGGGAGGGTGTATTGCTGTACATAATTAAACTAAGATTTTGCATTAAAATGGTATTGCCATTTCATTGCCATTTCATTGCCAAGTAATTGTCAGTGTGTGTGATTTTTCATTCTCATGTGACATCACAGCAAATGTGATGCAATAAAATGAAAGAGAATCCTAAAATCACGTAAATGTAAAATAAAATAAAAATAAAAGATAGTTAAGTTATACTTTGCATGTGTTAATACATTTTACCAATAAGCTCCTGATTAAAAGTCTCTAGTCAAACCAAATTGGCAAATGCATATTTGTGTTAGCCAAAAATTACTTTTAACTCCTACACTGACCTCCTGTACCTCTTGTTTGCTCAGCTGATGGTTATGCAGAGTTTCTTCCAACTTTGCAGGTGTTACTGTCTTTGGCTTGTCTTGAGAGGTCTCCTCGTTATCTGAAGATGTCTGGAAGGGACTCTCCATTGCTGCTGGTTCACAGGCAGTGGGTTCATCAACAGCATTCTCCGTATTAAAGACAAGTGAGCACGGTTGAAACTCCACTGTTGCAGATATGTCATCCTTTTGCACTACTTGTTCAACCAATTCTTTGTGTTCAGTCTGCTTCAGTTGACCTGGGCTTAAAATAAATTAGAACTCGCATTTGACACAATAGTAATAAATGAACATCACATTAAGATCTGTGAAAACAACCTGTACACAGCCCGGCAATACCCCAAACATCACGTCAGCCAAAAATCCACAATCATTTGGTTTAAATTAATCTGTGTATGGAGTATGGATTTAGAACGAACATTAAAGGGATGGGCAGTTTGACATCTGATTCAAGACTGTTAGCGCCAGCAATCGTGCCTCAAACATCAATGATTGTCAGACAACAGCAACTGAAACACTAAATCGCATATTTTGCCTAATTGTTTTAAATCCCATTACCTAGTGGAACTCATCCCAAAGCAGGAAACAGGTGACTGTGGTTCTGGTGTGTGGGACACCCTGCTGAGGCGAGGCACACTTTTGGGAGTCAGCATAGGGATGCCAGACACGCGTCGAGTCACAGGTGTGGGGAGAGCAGATGGACGTCTGATTTTTGACTGTACTGGCTTCTTAGACGCAGCTGAGGGAGTCTGAAGACCAGGAGGCATAGGAAGTGGAAGCTTCTGAACACTGAACAAAGATAAACATGAAAATACATTTTAAAGCCCTCTTAACATCTCATCTCTCAACATTTTCATTCATCTTCTTAAACTACCGTACTTCTCCCTAATCCTTCATCTTGTTATTTGTTTGTCCTATTAACTTGAGTCCTTGAGCCTGATTAACGTTGCTACACACGGTCAACTTATTAACAAATGGAATTCTAAATATGTCCCAAGGTAAGGAATCTTCATTTAAACAGCCCAAGTACAGTCAAGGTCCTTTACAAAAGGTTCTGTTTTGTGTCACAACCCGATTGGTTGAGAGGATATACATTACAACCCAATATAATCTCCCTAGTCCTCTAGGAATTTATTACCGTCTGAATGAAAGCCTTCAACTACTGAGAGGAAAAGTAAAACTCAAATGCAGGACAAGCCCTTGATAAAAATACAAGCTAAATAGGTTCAGAATTGAGGGTTTCAGGATTACAATACACTATAGAATGCATTTTAAGCTAATAAATGTACAGGTCTGCCCCGTTTTATGATGGGAGTTACGCTCTGATATGTTTGTTTTTGCATTTGGTTCATTTCATGTCACTTGCTGCATCAATTGCCATTTTACAGTACATTACATCAAAACTAGTCATACTTAATCATACCAGGACAATTTAACACAATTAACTAACCTAATGTATGTCTTTGGATTGTAGGACAAATACACAAAGCAAAGCTGGCATGCAAACTCGATAAGGTAGAGATCAAACCAGGAAGCTGGAGTTGTGAAGCGACTGTGCTGATCTGCACCACCATGCAACCCTACATACTACAACCCTACATAAAGCGCTGAATATATCATTTCAGTACTAACAACCACAAAATCTCACGGCACTGATGTTCAGCTTAGTCAACTGGCTGCTGCTTGGTCTTCGACCATATATCGTACTGCAAAATCACGTATGTTTATTCCCGTCATAAAGTCAACATGCATCATACCACGTAATCCAGGGAGCACCTGTACTCAAAGAAGGGACTGTTCTCTCAAATAAGCACATTTTAGCAACTTAAGAATAGTACATGTGAAAGCCAGGGCAATTTTCTTGTTACTGACAAATACTGGGAAAAGCTTGGCAACTAAAATGCCCACCACAATAGACCAATATCAAGACACTCTCCCAATTTTTGGTGCAGTCATGATCAGTCACGCGTTTGCAGCAAAACACATATGGTGCATTACCTGTCCATGCTGCAAGCTGATATCAATCTTTTAGGTTTCATAATTCGAGGGACATCAGGAGACGCAGTAACTACAAATCCATAAGGAAGTCAGAGGTTAAATCAGAACAAATCAAATCTGTAACTTCTGTTTGTTAAAAATGCAAGTCTCACTTTCAGATCTGCATATTCCCCTCAGATTATTTGTGGGAGTTGGTTGCACAAAGGCTTTCGAAATAAAGTTCCCCTTAACAGTGCTTCCAGTCTTAGTAGGTAGTGTAGAGATGTTGGGCACAGAGCTGGTCCTTTCCATGTTCTTCTTGGCTGGTGTTTGATGTTGAACACAAGGTCCAGGTTCAGCTTTCCTAATTGGAGTGGCCTTTAGAGGTCTAGGAAGAGGTTCCGAGCCTTTTCTGCCATATGAGGAAGCTGTTTTTTTCATCCCAGTAGAGGATTCCATAGGTTTGGCAATAATTCCTGACTTGCGGCTGGAACCGAGTAGCCTGCTGCTACTGCTGGGAACTCGGCCACTGATGTTACTAATACTAGTGTTGAGAGAAGAATTCAATTTACCTGTGTAAAAGAGTCAATAGAACATTATAGCCTAGACTGTGCCAAATACATTGTTAGCAAAAATTAGGAAATATTAATGAATGCATGCGTGCATGGCAAATATTAAAATGATGGCTTAGTTTCGTAGATTAAAGACTGTTGGCTCCAAGAATAAAAAGTATACCGCCTCAAAACACTGACATTTTTCAGGAAATTGCATCTTAAGCCCCAATTAGCATAGCTTGCCTACTTCCTACAAATTGTCCAACCAGTTTAAATCAACATATCCTACTTTAAAACGTAGTGTAGCAATGAGAAAAAAAGAATATTTCATACAATTGACAGGCTTTTAAGTGCATGTGTATTTAAAAGAAATTTAAAAGTATTTTAAAGGCTCACCTGGAGATACTGACATGCTGGAGTTGATACTAGACACAGAAGAAGATGAGGAAGAAGTATTTCGGCTTCGGTTGATCACTCTTCTGTTGGGTAGCACAGGAGCTTTACGCACAGGTGCACCTCGAAGTTCAGTCTGGATAACAAATGTAGTATTAGCATTTTAGTAAAGGTATTTTAGTATTTTAATGTAGATACAAAAACAACCATAAAACTACACATGCCTCATTTAAAAAACAAAAAAACAAAACAAAAAAAAACAGTATGATCCGAAACAACATTTTTTGTAATGTATTGAAGTGCCTAGTGTGTCAATTTACCTTGTTTGGGACTGGGAGGCCTCTCTTTACTGGCAAGCTTGTGTTAAAGGATGAATCACTCACATCTGAGGCTATACTTGCTGTATCAGAAAGCAGGTCTTCAGCAGAGCCTGCTATGCTTGTGTTTTTGTTACCAGGACTGCGCTTCAAGCCAAAACTCTAGAACACACACAAACAAAACTATTACTATTAGAAAGCCTAGACCAAAATGTGGAGAGTAAAAATCAAGACTTTGTGATTATTATTAAAAGGTAACTTATGATGGGAAACCACGAACATGAGAATTTTAATTTTCCAACGTATACTTAAACTAAAGACCGAAGTTTTGGGGATTTCCATGCTTTTTTGTGGGACAGGTAACAACATTTTTATTGCAGGTCTAATTCTTTCATTACTTGTCTAATGTCTCTATGTTGTGAAGTGATTCCACATGACCAACAATTTCACTTGATCAGAATGAACAGTCTGTGCTGACAGGTACAGGAATGTGAGGGCAAGAAATAGCATTTTTATTTGCAATTGTATTAATGTTAAGAACATTTTAAATGTTTATTTTAACTATAATGTCATTTTAAGCCTATTTAAACTTCATTACTGCCACCTCCATTTCCAGATCCTACCACCCTGACTCGTCCCTGTTTACTTCTACTTCAGTAATAGCCGTTACTCAAACATGCCTAGTAAACAAGATGGCTGTTCAGGCATTTTAAGATGGTACTTCATTAGTTGCATTCAACGAACAGACTATTAAATAGCTGATGCCATTTATTTTTATCACTGCTAATTGTCAGCTAAAGTTTAATGATTGTGACTGGCCTCATTTCAGGCTGCCAAAATGCAGGTACAGCTCCGGAACTAGTCAGTATTACACATACATCTTTAAAGATATATAATAAAATGTTGGCCTACTTTGGTTGGTGGAGGAAGTCTAGTCCCACT
>JAUZSU010064071.1:0-20807 GCA_034780255.1 Parotocinclus maculicauda | reverse complement strand
TGTTCACTGTACCACGGCTTGCAAATACAAAAACCCTTTTGCGCTCGTGTATTGTCCGTCATCATGTTCTCCATTAAAGATATTAACTCCATTCACAGGCTTTCAAAGTGTTCAAGTTTGTTTGCCATCTGCATTGGTCTCGGGATTCTGGCCCAGCCTGACATCAACCTTTCTTCAGTTAAAATTTGCCTCCTTTGTTCTTTTTGCATTAGAGAATAAGATTCTCTGCAGCAGCCAAAATCTTTAAAGCGTAACTAATACAAACAGAGAAAGTTCATCACAGATGTCAGGTTTGCTAATGTCAGGTTACACAGGCTACATGGACTCCTTGTCAAAGTGAAAATACTGATTGATTTATGGGCAATTCTATAAGCTTTTCTTTTTTCCCCCCTCCGCCCCAGGATAAGACGGAACATTGCATTATACATCATTTATACCACATGAGTCTACAGGACCAAAAGTACCCTAATTAGAAAGCAAATCTTTAAGTCCCCTGGGACTTATCAGCATGCAGAACAGTTAATATCAGAGAGGTTCTTACCACGCAAACCTCAGCCTGCTTGCAGGAGCAGGACGGGCTGACGAGTGTTTCCAGCTGCTTCCTGATCTTGTCATCCTCTTCCAGAACCTGAGCCAGCTTCTTTACAAAATCCTGTGCCTTGCCTGGATCTGGCAGGTTCCCTAGGAAAACCAGAAAGAATGCACGTCGGTTCAGTCATGCTGTTTCTGCGCTATTGTTCTGGAAGAATTAGATATGGGACTTACTTGTGATGACCATGACTTTGGAGAAGACTGTTTTGTTGTAAGAGTCCGACTATAAGGAAAAACGTGCAAGATTTAAGTCCGGTTTTCACACGAGAAGAATAAATGACAGTATAAGCATTAGAGTGAGTTTTTACTTTTGGCTGTTTCACCAAATCCAGCAGATCTTTGACATGGTGTCTCAGCATGTTCTGGCACTTCCACATCTCATTAAGGGCTCTGAAGGAATGAACCATTAAGCCATGATCACTACACGAATCTTTCAAGAAAAATTATGCATGCTTTGACTTTACAAATTCATTCCAAATTACAAGCATGTCGAATAACTACCAGTGATTTAGGGCAAGTCAATACAACTCTTAACCTTTATATTAAAGAGGATCAGATGTGAGCAAGAAATTTAAACCAGTAGATAAATCTTATTTGATATCTTAAATCCTAACATTTTAATGATTTATGGAACAGGACCACAGCATTTCAAGATTTGTTCATCAATAGGCACTTTTGTACTAGGAAATAATGACAGGGAATAATATGAGAGGAACTCCAAAGTACCAGTGTTTTAAATAACTAATATTTACTACCATTAAATATGTGAGTTAAGACTGTTACACATTTAACCTCTGTTAACAGCACTACATAATAAAATCAGAATTTCTGAAATATTTGTTGTGTTTATAAGACTGTTGTATAGCTGTTATTATAAAATTATTTTACAATTTAGTGTTTACAACAGAATACTTTAATCAAACATTTAATAATGTAAGTGAAAAAAACTGAAGAGATTCTGAAAATGAACACTATTGGAAAGTCGCATGGTTTGAATTTGTCACGTCACACATTTTTTAAATGTGTGAATTTGCAACCTGATTACAATTGCAACATTAAATTTTAGTCGCAGCATTTAGCAGATGCTCATATGCTCTCAGAGTGACTTGCATCTGCTATTACAAGCTATATTCCATGCAATTGGGAGTCTTGCTCAAGGGCCAAAATTGGCAGCTTGGCAATGTTGGGGTTTGAAACCCAGACTTTTTGGTCCATACTCCGGTAGCTTAAATGCTGTGCCACCATAATCCAACCATTTCTGAATCAAGCAAAGCTTGGACATTAGCATGACGGATATCCTGTGTGTGAGAGAATTGGGCTCCTCTCACTTTTAATGCATTTACATGTGCTTAATAGTCCACTAATCACAGTAAATCAGGCTGTCAGGAATTCGATCCACGAGTTTACATGCACTGGAGTAATAAAATAATGGAAACCTCCAGACTTATATAATTAGGTTTCTATTTTTGCAACCAGCCAATAATCTCACAGAATTGTGTGACGTAAACGTCAAATTTAATTATTAAAAAATAAAATTTTTCATTTCCTTAAGCATATTTTGTTACGTTGTCCCAAAGTGGTTTGGTAGATGCCTTTAATTCCAGGGTTGCCAGATCCCGCAAGAGAAACAAGCCCAACAGAAGCTAAGTATCTTAGAATTGTTCAGACCATGGCAACCATGTTTGATTCAGCTAGCTGCTTCCGGGGTTTTGTTTGCGTTCATGCGCAGGCTGAGAAAAACAAATGAAAATGGAGTGAAAATACATATATCCACTGAGAAATCAGTCTACGGAGATCAAATCCAGCTCTCCTTACCCGGTTACCTTACCTAGGTCTTAATCCAATCTGAGAAATCTATGCTTTTGACATGATTATTAGTGTGAGTAAACGCAGTCACTGCTAAATTAGTGTATTTTACTGTTACACACTAGATGATGAACTTTGAGGAGGACTTACTTTACTGCATTTGGGTCCAGCGTAGCATAAAGGTAATACATGCACTTCATCCGTTCTGTAGTCTCTAGATTGTGAGGCACCATGTACTGTGCGAAGATTCTTTCCACCAGCAATCTGCCAATATCAAGCATGTTACAATTTATCATCAAAACCCAAACATGTGAAAAAGACATCAAATCCTACACAAGAGCACAAATTAAGGAAGTCTCCATTCATCTCCATATCCAACATGCATTTCACTGATCATATCAGATGTCTCCCCCTACAGCTACTCTGAGCTCCAGGGGACGTGTATTCGAGGAGCGCTCTGTATATAGGCTGGCACTCCATACTCATTATTCTGTCAAAGTGACATAGAGAATTGATATATTCAGAATGTTAAAGGGCTGACACAAGCATGCTCACAAGAAAGTGTACCATAACATTTGAGAAGTGTCTCAAACAAACTGGGTAACAAAACACCCTGAGCCTTGTTCAATCCTTTGCTAATTTCAGCACATTATAAGACGGCAAATTCATTACAAATAGGAATTGAAGATACTGCAATTTCATTCATGGCTAAATCAGTGGACTGGTCTAGACTAGATGGGCACTGTTAAACACCAAGTATATCCACACAGCAAGAGAAATTCTATCATATATAGGCTTCATACAGTAGCTTGTATAAAAGTAATGGCTTTTCAGGACACTGTGATAAGTAATAGTGTATTATCATGACAACATTGTCACTTCTTATGTGAGGGACAGGCTATTTCAACGGTAATGCACTTTTTTCTTTTGCTGTATGAGACCACAGACCTTGGGAGACACTTTCATTACAGAAAAGGGCAAAACACTTTCTGAATATGCTAAAGTCAAGATGTTCAGGGATAACAGAAACCCTATGAAATTCAAATGTTATGATCAAATTGTCAAGCGTTGTTATATATGGTCATTACACCTTTGATCTACATTTGTGTGCAGTCTTTGGCCTCCATTGGGTTTGGAGTTTTAGCAAACTTCACGTCATGTCAAGCCTTTATATATACCCTGCCTATAACAAAACCTTTAAGCTGACTGACTGCATTAAAGAGGGTAAGTGAGGACTGGTACCACATCACTCACCGGTCATCTATACTGTTCTGATAGTAGATGTGCAGCAGTTTATCTTTGATCCACGAGATCTGTTTGGAAGCTTCCTTTCCAGCCTCCACCTGCAGCGAGTACTTCTTATAAATCTGAGCGAGACCCATCATAGCTTCTTTACGTACCCTCCACTGCAAAAAGAAAACATTAGCAACTATGATTAATTATTGGTATTAAGTCTGGGGGGGGGAAAAAAAAACCAGCACATTCAAAAGCAATAACAACCATTAAGAGGATAAACAATAAGTGCAACGCAGAGATGCGTCTTTACTGTCCCAAGAGAAAATGTTTTTACTGATGTTAAGGGTTTTCTACTGAAGAAGTCTGTTATTAGTATACATAACGACCACTGCAATTATCAACATAAAAAGCAATAAAATAATCTCTAAAAAGCAATTCAGCTACAATTTCAAATAATGTTTCCATAAAACGTTTTCGCCATGTTGGATGATTAGAGCTGTAATGTGTTTGCGGTGCCATCAGTCATGCAGGTGTACCGAAAAAGAAGCGATTAGGTTTGTGCCTGTGTGTGCTTTGCAAAGGCTGAAGAATAGCTATATGAGAGTTATGGTTCAATTTATTTCATTTGGCCTCCTCTGCCTGGCAGCCTAAAGAGGCTGCAGATTAGATTAGGGAGGTGAAATGGAGTGGGCCTGGAGAGAAAGCACAGAGCTAATATGCTTCAAAGTGACTGGTCAAAAGCACAGAGATCACAAGCTAGTGTCTCTCATCCTTTAAAAGCTAGTGAGAAGACAGCACCATTGTGGAAATCAATGCCAAAACGAAAGGTTATCGAAACAGCTTTGATCCAGTCTGAAATATACAAATCAAAATTATCCCAACTGTAATAAATCAGGTACGATCTGTGTGGTGGTCATATTTTATTGTACATTTGTGCTAGAGCTTGAGGTTAGGGCTGAGCAGTATAATTCAGTCATACAGTAAATAAAAATAGAAACAGAAATTTGGCTTTAGCACTTATATTTGTTTACATTCCATTTCCCGATTTTTTTGCACTTTGTTATGAATGCATCTCATGTAGTGGGTGGGATTTGTACCATGTATAGATGACAGAGAAAAGACAGACATGACAGACAAAGGATTCCATACAAACAGCTGAAGATGAGGAGCTGAAGATTTTAAAAGGAGCAACTTCAATAGCATGGACATTGTTGGTTAGAAATCTGTGGTAGCCTAGCAGTCCAGAAAGTCCAGTGTTCACATCAGTTCAAACTGATTATCAGATTGAGGAAGAAAGGTGGCTTAAGTGACAAGGTTGCTGGTTGTCCATCATGTCAATAGGAATGTAATCGTGATTGTCATGATTCATAATCAGAGAGATGGATTTAAGTACATCTAATAACGTCTTTGCAGCAGTGCTGCAATCCCGCACCAGAAACAGCACATCTTTTTCATGATGGGGAAATGGGATCATTACACAAAAGTGACTGGTATTAGAGATTTTTAAATATACACTGCTTACAAACCTTATGGAATATTTCATTATTATTCCCCTAACTTTTGTGAGCAAAAATTTCTAGTTATTAAAACGATTTTCATTGCAGGATACAATGTTCTTGTTTAAAATAAAATGTACAAGAAATGTGCACTCTTTTGCATAGATTGCTCTCTCAAAATAAAAACCTGTGCCTTTTATTGAATGTAAAATCAATAATCGTGATACACCCCTGCGTGTCAATGTCAGTGTTCGATGTATGCCATTAAGAATTAAAAAGTAGAAGGCAAAAGTGCACCCCACCATTTACTAACATGTTGTGCCTAATAAAAAGCAGGGGTGGATGTTTTAATTAAGGGTGGACATCATGACCAGAATCCCCTTAATCTTCACAGATAATCTGTAAAACCAAACCTTGTCCACACAATAAAAGCCATTTGACTTTTAATCTTCAGGTCCCCGTCTTCAGTAAGTTGTGAGGAATTCCATGCATCCTCCATTATCTTTGCTGGGATACAGGAGTAAAGAGAACTGTTCCATCTGTTTACAGTAAGTGGCTATGAGCTGGAAATCATGCATTAAACAGTCAAGTAAACTCCTGACCAATTGAATTTACACTGCATGTACGGTCCTACTGTCCCACAAGAACTGTAAAAGAGGACTCCGACCATCCTGTACACTTCATATAAAACACAAGGCAATATTATAGATACTTAGGACTGTATGACTATAAGTAATGCAGTTTGCAAACTAATAGGCAAAAGTGACTTCACTACTCCTGTAAACTCTGGGCTCACCCTTTTGTCAAGCGTCCTCTCTCTTACAAAGTTCAACAAGTGATCGTTGACCAATGAGAGGTCCTTTTTGGAAGCAGTCACTATGGATACGATAACATCATGCCGGATTGCTTCCTCTGGATCGTGGGACCTCACTTTAAGATACTCTGGAGACAGAAGGCAGTAAAATATATCAACAAGAGATTCCGTTTCCCAAAAATAACTACCATATTCTTAAAAGACTTCTCCCTCACCCGTGAGATCTTTAGCCAAGTCGGGATGATTCATCAGGCAGTGGCTGGCGAACTTCACGCACTCCAGACGAATAGGAACGTGGATATCGTTAAATCTGAGAAAACCCAAACATTTAACAATCAGCTACTTTTCAGAGGTGTTGTGGTTATTTATATGCCAATCCAGGTTGTTTTCTGGTTATTGCAAGTTTTGCTTTTAAATTGAAATGTACAAAAACACACGTGGGACCTCTGAAACAGGCCGCTGACCAGACATGACCAGAGTCACGTAATTGTTCATCTGTAATGTCAATATAAAGCATAAATTTCACAAGAACACAGAGTGGAATAGAGTACTAACATGAGTGGAACATGGAGTGTGCTTTCTGTATTATTAATACAGATATTTATTGCTGTGTGGTGTTTTTTAAAATTCGGTATATGATCCATTTTAGCAGTATATGTTTTACAGTTAATACGCCATTATACGTTTAACTTTTTGGTGCTGCTTCTCCTTTGATTAGGAGCACGTGAGACACACACACACACAAACAAACAAACACCCTTGTTTAAAAACTTTGTTTGTCCCATCGGTTTCATTTTTGCTTGGAATTATTTAATCTTATGCCCAGGTTTATCTCGTGGTTTATCAGGGTTTTTGTTTGCTCCATTCTGTTGCCCATCTATTTGTGATGTAGATCTTTATAAATAAAATATGATCTGTTGGAGAAATAAGGCATCTATAAGTCTGTCCAAAGATCACAATGGCCAAGTAAAAAAGATTACATAAGCAAATCAAGTCTTTGAAGAGAAGAATATTAAGCTTTTAATCACTCAACATACTAAGCAGCATGAACAAATGTTAACTTACTAAAGCAGACTGCATCTGTGTCCTTTACTTTTTTTTTTTTATGTAAAAGAAATCATCTTTCAGCCATCATGGTTGTATAATGTTATTCAAACGTGCAAACAGACCATAGTCCTCAAACAATACAATGTCCCACAGAACTACTGTACAATGTGACCATTTTAATAGTGTAAAATGTACAATAGTAACACAATAAGAGCCAAATTCATTTCCTAACAGCCAATCAGTGTTTTCTGCTGCTAAATCCACAAACCACAGTATTGAATTATAGTCAAAGTCAAATTTATTTATGTAGCACCTTTTACAGTGGAGCATTGTCTCAAAGCAGCTTAACAATATTATATGATCTTAAAATGCCAATCCCAAATTGAGCAAGCCTAGAGCAACAGTGGAAAGGAAAAAACTCCTTGACTAAAGAAGAAAGAAACCTAGGGAGGACCAAAAGACTCCTTGGGTGGCCTAGATGTTAATTGAAATAATTAAATTGCAGTAATAGTAAAATTAACTAAATAATACAATTAAACGTATTCATAAAATGTAAATTCGTTATAAATAAATGTAAATTAACTAACTAAATAGATTTTAAAAAGCTAACGAGTCCTTAGCGAGTTATTAGAGACGGATCCTCTCCTAATGACTGAATGATAGAGGGAGTTACTGCACTCTGGTGGGACCCGGGCATGGTGGGACTGAATTCATTAATACCAGATTAAGAACATTTATTTTATTAACTAACTACATATTCAATTAATACTTGGTCAATACAATTACGGTTAGTCAAGAAAGAGTAACATTGCTTAATATCTTGTTTAATATGTCTGGATTGGACTCCTGGTGTGAAATGATTCATCTCAGTATCCAGCATTCCAGATTTCACCTCAGATTTTCTTATGCTCTCACACACCCTAGAGGATTTCGTTCAACGCCACATATTTATTTCACGTTACCCACTGCTATTTAAACCAAATTTGGAGTTTGTTAGTGTGCAAAGTGCTACGCTATTCGTTTGTCTGCTATCCAAGTTCTTTTGTTTGGCAGTCTGATTTAGGTTCACCTTTAGTTCTCCACAGTGCTCATTTGTTACCGAGGTGTTTTTGTGATTACTCTCCATGCTTGCACCTCCCTTCTCTGTACGAGACTGAGAATCATGAAATCTGCCGCAGCTCAAACAAACATCTGCAATAACATATGCAGGGCAGCAAAAGAACGTTTTTTTTAAACAATTTGGTTATAAAATGAGAATTTAGAAAAAATGATTTAAGTGTTTTAGATTTTTTAAGAAGTATTTTAGAATCAGTTAGAATATCATAAACATAAATAATTTAAGTGATTCATTTTGAAATTTTTTAAGTATTCAATTTTGAAAACTGATGCTATCAAAAATACTAAATCTATTTTTGTTTTTCCTTCTCATTTGGTGACCAAACTTGCAGGATGATTTTGTTTAGAACAGAAATAAATCTATATGCAAAGGAATCAATCAGGGCAGGAATGACAAGGCTGTGAATATGAATAAACTTAATCCTGGTATTTGTGTGCTATTGTCTTTCCTTAACAGAAAAGATTTAGGACACTTATGAAATATGAAATAGCTGTGATGGTGCAGCGGTTAAGGTACTGGACTGCTGATCAAAAAGGTGGGTTGGACAAGACCTACAATTACAAGGACTTTACATTTTAAGACACTGTCTTGATGCATGCTCAATAATCAAGATAAGTAAATCCCAGAAAAGATGAACCCGTTCATCTGAACACAAGGTTTTAAAGGAAGGAACGTTTAATCACTCATCTTAAGCGACTACTACTGAAGAGTCTGAAGAAGTCAGTTGGATGAGTGATGAAAGGTTCCTCCCACAAAAACCGTGTATATTTTATGACCGTTTGTTTGCTCTAGCTCTGGATAGGATGTCTGCTATACTGCGTGCAAAAATCTATAAATATATCAATTCAATTACTTCACGATTAAAAAAGAAGCATTTTATATTACTTTACTAAACAAGCAGAAGATCAGAAAATTAAATGAAAAGTCAAAGAAAGTTGTTTGCTTAAGCAAATTAGATGCAAACTTAATTATGGTGATTGAGTAGTGATATATTCATGGGGTAAACAGAAGCATGTGAAACTGGACAAGAGTGTCCCACATTGACTGTTCAGTAGGGTGTATGGTCACCCAAAAATGCCAAAATACACTGACAGTGATGAGGCATGGACTGAATCAGATTATCCAGCTGTTCTTGTGGGATCCTCTTCATATGGGACTATGGTAGCCTATTGGTTAAGGTACTAGGACTATGGACCAGAAGGTAATTTAGACTGTAGAAGAATTATGCAAGTCAGCACATTCAAATTTATTTCTACTGAAATTATTTTTTGGAACATGATCTGAACATGATTTCTCATAAAAATTAGAACATAAGAAACTCGTAGGATTGAAGAAACTCTACCTGCCGAGATAGCACTGCCACAGAGGTTTGTTCTGGGAGGCGAGCTCCGAATCCTTCGCCCCAAACATTTTAGCCAACAGCTTGACGACTTGTAGGCGTTCATCATTATCATTACTCTGCAGAGACATAACCATGAATCTTCATTGGAAGCACAGCAGTGTGAAGGTGAGTCACAATCATTGGTTCACAATTTAGTTAGAAAGCAGAAAACTCATTTAGTCTGTTCAGCATTCTGATTATTGAACCGCCATTTCCATACTTATAATGAAAGTCTGCACAACAAGCAATAAGACGTACATATATTTACGACATGGAATACATATACAGTGCATCATATAAATGGCTGAAGCAGCTAGCTGAACATAACCTCATTCAGCCCACGTAATTCATAATAAATTTGTAAACGTGGCCTAGAACGAGAGCCAATGTCATCTGTATGTAAATAGCAGACAGATTAACCAGTATGAACCATTAACAAAGGGGGTGCGTATGGCTTCTTTTCATCGTTTATCATTACCCCACGTTTAACACTATTAAAGGAGGGAATAAATGCTGTCAGTCATTCTTTAAATAATGGGTTTGGATTGCATTAGATAGCAACTTCACCTTAAGTTTGAACTCAAGCTGAGGCAGGACAGACAGGAGTAGATGACTGTCGATGTTATACAGCTCCAGGATTAAGTCGAACACGTGCTCTGACAAGTCGCTAACTGAAGTCTTCCCCAGCATCAGCACCTGGTTAAAAAACTGAAAAACAAAAAAAAAAAACATGACCGCACTTCACATCTCCATCCATCCTTCACTGTCAGAGGCGGCATCACAGATCTGCTAGAGCTTCAGCACACAAACGCACTGCTTACACACAGTCGATGCTGAATTTTTATGCGTTTATATTTTAAGAAGGGGCAGCACGGTGGCCCGGTGCAAGAAGATCCCGGGTTCAATCCCAGTGTGGAGCAGCCTGTCGAGTTTTCACCCACAGTCCAAGGACATGCGTGTTAAATTAACTGGTGTCTCTAAAGGGGGCCTTGGTGTGCATGACTGTGCGAGTGCCCTACGATGGATTGACGCCCCGTCTAGGATTGTTTCTACCCTTGCGCCCAGAGTTGCTGGGTGGGCACCGGCTGGCCTGCGACCCCGTGTGGATTAAACGGAGAATAATGGCTGGATGGATATTTAAAGACTGGATGAATGTATATAAAAAGTGGAGATCACCCAACCATATTTTACTATCCTACCGGAAAAATGGGCCGCTGCAGCTATCTTTCTTTAACAGTGAAGAAGGGTTTAACAAAAGAAAAGCGGAACAAAAATTAGATATTCTGTCAATTCCTGAACAAAAATCTGAATCGGCCACAAAAAGTGAAATCGGTGAATATCAGAGTTATACAGTATACATATATTAACTTAAATTAAATTAATTTAAATTAAATTGCTGATAAACTCAATTTGCAATGAATTTGGCATAACGTGTCCCCATTGTAAATCAGGGACTACCAATTAAATCAAAACGAAAATCCAACACGGAATCTCAAAAATTCTCTGTGATTCCAATTTCACTGGTATGCAGTTTCTCTCCAGCACTCATTTCATTTACGTTTGTTCACGTGTTCAGACACTTCTCGTCTTTACTCCCAGCGGAACAAAAATACAATGCTCACAAAAATTAGGGGAGGCCTCAAAAAAAAATATCCCATTAAGAAAGATTCCCTAATTTTGTGAGCAGTGTAT
The DNA here is from genome assembly GCA_034780255.1 of Parotocinclus maculicauda. NCBI lineage: Eukaryota > Metazoa > Chordata > Actinopteri > Siluriformes > Loricariidae > Parotocinclus > Parotocinclus maculicauda. Next base: position 9,627 of record JAUZSU010064071.1, on the reverse strand, counting down.
TTACACTGTATACAATATTATAGTTTATGTAATTTGTTGATTTGTTCAATGCCATGCCTACATTATAGTTTACATTTACAGCATTTAGGAGACTCCCTTAACCAGAGCGACTTACAACTCAGTCTTACAATTCAAGCAATGGTGGGTTAAGGGCCTTGCTTAAGGACCCAACTGTGGCAGCTTGGCAGCGGTGGGATTTGAACCCTGGACCATGAGGTCCGGAGTCCAGTACCTTAACCGCTATACTACCGCAGTCCCTTATAGTAATATTCATGGTAACATGGTTTTATGTTAAACTTGTTTTGTTGTTCTAAAGTTCACATTTAATAACCCATTATACGACTGTCCTTATTTTCCTATGCATTTTTAGGTAATAGCGTATTATATGGAATCAGTGCAGAGAGGATGCATCTGACCTCAGTCATAAACAACTCATTTTGGCCCAGAGAATCACGATATTTTCTCTTTTTTACATTATTATCTATACCCTAATGAAGGCTGTGCAGATACTCAGAACAACCCAGCTGGCACTAACAACCATGTCCCACCCATCTTTCCCCCCTCATTCTGATACCTGATTTTAAATTCAGTAAGTCATTTTGACCACGTCTCCATACCTAAATGTATTGAGTTGCTCCCATGTGATTGGCTGATTAAATATTAGGGTTACTCAGCAGTTGAACAGGTGTACCTAATAAAGATGCCGGTGAGTGCAGTAATAAATGGTCCCGTGGCCCGATGACAGCACAGTCCTTCACAGCCTACTGCCATGTCACTACATCCACCCTCTGACTGTTTCACTTTTAATGAAGACTGGGAGGACAGACCACCAGCACATCATAATGCTGTCTGCTCCTGTGAGACCTAATGATGAACGTAGCCAGACTGAACCTCACATTACGGCTCCCTGTGTTAGCGTGGTACGACGGGGACCTTTGCCTGAGGTTAGAGTAATGATAGGAGACTCACGTTTGTTATGTAAGGCTCGATGGCTTGTGCGGTCCTCTTCAGCAAGGCTTTGGCCAGATCATACGCCTGCTTGTTTAGATTCTGCAGATGAACCCATACAAGATTCAGTGTTAATGGTAAAAGTTAAAGTTATGAGCAGTTTGACTGTCAAGCAGCATATTTAAATCTCATACCTTGTGAGCTGGGACCAAGTTGACCAAGACGGTGTCAAGAAGCTCTTGAGAGACAGAGTCTCCTTCACAGATGATGGAGCTCATCAGATCCACCATGTGCATGTGCACCTTCTGATTGTGCCCATTGCTACAAAACAGAACAGGAAATAAAACACTCAAATGAATACAATCACGAGCAGTGATGGTACGAGAGAACTTTGAGTGAAATAAAAACAACATAATGGACCCACTGGAGCTTTTTGTTCACTAATGTAATTCAAACGTTATTATAATATGCATTTATTCTGTCGACATTATTATATTTATATCCATTTTAATTATTTTTATTTAATTATTATTAATTATTAATTAATTTGGTTAAAAATGTTCTCTGTTAGTATTTATTTAGCTTCTATTTATTTAAACTATTACTATAAACTTATTAATTAAATAATTTTTACATATATCATTTAGTCTTCATCCTCTGTGTACTGTGACTGTATATCTTTTTCTAGATAAAACTGAGGAAAAAATTTAATTACGTAATGTTTTGTAGGCTTGGGCGATAATGTAAATTCAGACAAAATCATCATGTATAGAGAAATGAATTTAGAGGGAGGTCCCCCGCATGAGCATCAATGGTAGCCTAGTGGTTAAGGAACTGGATTTTGGACCCGAAGGTCCTGGGTTCAAATCCCACCTCTGATAAGCTGCCACGGTTGGGTCCTTGAGCAAGACCCTTAACCTACAATTGGATTGTATGTTGTAAGTCCCTCTGGATAAGGGCGTCTGCTAAATGCTGGAAATGTAAATGTAAATAACCGACACTCATCTACTGAAAGTAACGGTACAAAAGCAAACATGCTCCGTTGTTTAAAACAATATTACCAACACAAAACAAAAATCAGTTAGGAGCTGAGAGTGCTAGCTCATCAATGCAAAAACACTACTGAATAACCTAAACCACACAGGGGACCATTTGGCAGGTAAAAATAAAAATTAGACATTAATAACAAAAAACAATGGGTTTAATGCCCCCTGGGACCGGCAACATTTACACCAAAACAGTCTTACCAGTCCATCCGCTGAAATGAGTAAATGCTTAAATTTAGCTTTTGAACATAAAGCACACATAAGCACTGTATCTGTATTTAAGCTTTCTTTGATACAATAATTTTTTTTCATCATGTGCAGGTTAAGTACAGTCTCTGTGAGAAGGTCTGACAGAATGGAACATGGTTAAACACACTAGACGATAATTTGCATAACATCTTCATGGATTACAATTAATTTTATAATCGATAATAGTCAGGTTATTGCAAAAATTATTTGGTGTTATATCAGTTATTTATTTATTAACCACAAAGTTCAAACAAAAACTGGATGAACATCCTTAGTGTAGAGACATCCTTATTTTTGCCAGGTTTTACCCTGCATGACAGCAGACAGAGGAATGCAGTCAGCCAACGAAAGATTATTTTAAATCGTTGCTCACTCAACATGGCAGCCCTAGTGTTTTGTCCGTCCTCACGTTCAACATTCTGCAGAATAAACGTCACTAACTGCTGCAGACTGCTCGTACAGAGCGTATCCAATAAGGAAGACCTGCCTTGGACTTGCACCACTGACACACTGAGAAATAATATCAGCAGACAGGAGGCTGACAGCTCATTACACCATAATAAATAAACCACCACTTTCCAATTACATCAGTGTGCGGTAAACTACGGACCTGCCCTGATGAATTACGAGCACCGAGAGGACACGGAGGCTGCGAGCTGATGTGTGCATTAACAAGATTGTGGGAGCGAAGTCATCATCCAGCACGAGGACACGCGCTAGAACACAAAGACTATCACATATAGGAGAAGAGACTCACTTGATCACTTGGAAAAGCGTTCTGTATAACTGGGTAAAGATTTCATTGCTGTCTTCCAATTCAAAGCAGATGTTGTAGGATTTCACCCAAGCAATGTTCTGTTCGAAAGGAAAGGGAGGAAAAATAATGAGCACTTAGCAAACGGTACATTGCAGACCGAAAATAAACAAAGGAGAATCTAGACACGTACCTCCAGTAAGTAGAAATATCGATTGAACTGGGCGCTTTTAGTGTCCTCCAGTCCTTTCAGTTGTCGAGTTATGAACATAAATATATCCTGAAGCAAGAGAGGATACAGGCTTTAGAAAAATAGCAGAAATTCTCTTTAAATTAAGAAATGAAACTTTAAATTGTTCCCCCTCTGCTTGTGCAGCTAATTGAATATTGCTTTTGCAATTACTCTGAGACAACTTAATTCTTCTTCTTGACATAATCATACTGAACTACGTTTCCAAAGAAGTTGACAAGATTAATGCCACCAAATTACCACATCCTTTTGAAGTCACTCCAATATATCTATTAATCTGTATAAATAAATATATACACACTTTTCACAGAAATTAAATGAAATCTTTTTAGACATGTGTATATGCACTTTCATATGCACACACACACCCAGATCAGGCATGACTGTAGTGAATAATACTCATAATGTAATGCTCTGGTCAGCAAGTGGTTCTTACTTTGGCATGTTATCACCTATCTGAACACAGTTGCAGATCTTGTACAAGCTTCGTGGATAAGATTCCACATTACTTCTTTCAGGAATAGTTTAAGGAACAAGACAAAAAGATCCCTGTCGCCGATTACATCACAAAAGAGACAGTGCCAGTTCGCATGGTCAAGAGAAAGATGGGTTGAAACAACTTTTGAATGCGTTACTGATATACATTTCCAAAGGATGGTCTAATTACGGTTATTGACAAAATTCCAAATTGCAAGATTGAAAATAAACAATAATCGCACACCACTGGGTTGTTCCCATTTTATGTTTCCTGTATCCTACACAAGTCTGAACAGTTCATGTTTTTGAACTGACCCGCATGTTCAGAACAACAAGTCAAGAGACACCCCTCCGAAGTAAAGAACACAAAACTGAGCGTAATCCAGTAAACACAAAGTTGTTTAAGCTATTGCCTAGTGACTGCCTACACAAAATTCACTGGTGTTAAATGAGGACAAGGAGGTGAAAGCCAGCCAAAAAATGAGGCCTTTCTATGTAGTCAAGGCACTTCTGTGGACAAAACTCTCTGGATGTGAAGCTTGGAATGCAGCCACTGTTGAGTTCCTGCATGGGACTTTTATTCTGAAGCACTGCTCACAGCGTGGACAAAGGCAGACAGATTTCATGCCAATATAAATCAAAACAGTCTCAGTTATTACATGTAACAGCTTTCTGCTCTATTAATAAAAACAAAGTGTTTTTATTCATTTAATACATTAAGAATAAAGGACCTCAAGCAAGCCACACCTAATAAACGAGAGTGAAAGTGGATATCACATTCGTTTGATATCCAATCTGTCCAATCTGGTGAGCAACTGTACCGATCTAATCCAGGGTATCTGATCAGTGGATGGCTAATTATTATAACTCACATATACACATATAAAACACTATACATATTTATGAGTAACTTCCAGAAAAAAGCTATTCAAAAACCACACAGATACCAAAGCATTCTGCATCTTACAATCCTTATCCGTTCACAAGGTTCTCGTACCTTCAGCTTGTCTGGTGATGTGTAAGGGGCCTCTGGAGCATAGATACGGAAAATATCAGCCAGGCAGCAAGCCACCAGGAGCCGGACGTCTTTGTCTGGGTGCTTAAGAAAGAAATCTGAGGCCAGGTGCAGAGCCAGGTTCAGATACAGCTCCTTCTCCTCCTCAGAGTCCTGGTCCATGTCCATAAAGGTCTTTACCACCATCTATAAAAGGAAACAACGGTCAATCATCAAGTCACTGCATCCAATATATTATTCACTATCTACAGTGCCAACCGTGTAAGAAATGTGCATAATAAGCTAGAATTAGAAAAGCTTATTAGATTAACACTTGACTTATTGAAGTAGACCTTACCTTGAGCCTCCGCACCATCTCCTCCTTGGAGATTTTATCGGAGATCTCCTTCACCCCCGGTGGGTAGGTGATCTTGCCATCTGTGGCTCGATTCTTGGAGTGAGCCATGCTCTCCAACTAGTGTGTTCTGCAGAGAAAGTGGAGACGACACCAATGTAAAACTTAAAAAGGTAAGCAGCAGTTCGAAACTATTAGAGGAGACACTCTTGTCAGCAGTCAATTACAAAATAATTTAACATTTAAGGTGTAAAAACCCACATCTCATAATGACTTACTGAAAGTAATTAACTGTCCCAAAGCGATCACAAATCCAAAATCCTACTGTCAGTAAAATTGACAGATTAATATCCGAGCTTATTAAAGCTGATAAATTACTGTTCAACTCTTCGGTTTCAATGGCAAGTTAGTAAATATTGATACAGAAAGTTAATGCTGGTTGCACACTTAATTTGAGTCCACAAGCGAAATACTAATGCATAATAAATACAACATAAACATAGGGATGGATCCAAATATTCAGCTACGAAAATGATTTGGTAGAAAATGGCAAAACAGCACTTTTGGTGTCTGCCTGAAAAAGTGAATAGACTTAAATTATTTACACCAAACAATTGAGTTTTGATGACGCCCTCCCCCCAAGAGAGAGACCCTCTCTGTAAATACAGCAAAAATGTCGGCTGTGTTAAAGCACAGTTCTACAGTGCAAGGCTTTTGCTCTCTTTTGCTAAATAACTTAATGTAAATGTTCATTTGCACCTTCGTTTAGAGAAATAAGTGCACCATGATGACATCGCTTTTACTGTGAGTTCATCTGGGTCTCTCTCAGTACACAGAACTGGTTGCTGATCGCATCACACCCTCTGAACAAGTAACTTTTTTACAAGTCTGGATTCTAATTGTTGCCATTTAAATCCTTCCTTAAGGAATTGTGATGAGAGGAATGTAAATGTAAAAATGTAGACAGTAGCTAATATAAGAACATGAGGGAAAATGTAAGCCCTTCTGTATGAGAGCTGTGGTTTAGCCCATTTAGCTGGTAACTAAACAAATTAAGTAATTAACATTAATCAAACCTAGCAAGAGTCCAACTTTAAATTTATAAGAGTATATTTACACAATTGCATATATATTGCTCGCAATAATACATTTTGAAAGGTGTATATTTAACACCCAAGACACAGAACCACATGTGCAATGTAATTCGATCATTCAGGGTGAGAAAGGTTAGACAATACAGTATTTATCCAACTTTCCTCACCTGCCTTCATAAAAAAAGTTAATTCATTCGTTTCAGGCCTAATCTGGAAGAATAAAGTAATCCGAGAAATTACGGTAAACAATCTGTCAAGATTGGTTTCTGTCAAGAATTTGCATATCGGTGCAAGCCTAGTACTTAGGAATTGTTTATACACAAGGATTTAAGTAAAACCCTCCAGTGAGCTCTCTTCATTTATTCAATTATCATCCACAGCAAAGGTCCCACAGGACAGCAACCAACAAAAACTCACTGCCAAGCAATTCTGAAAGAGTATTTGTTTCTAAAGATCAGCAACCATTTAATCTTAACTGCAACTGTCATTTTTAGAGAAGAACTATCCTGCATCTGACAGATATCGTCAAGGTATATAGAAGATCCAGGCAAAAAAAAAATAAACAGTTTGGGAAACTGCTTGAATAAATTATGGATTGAACAACATGAATAAATTACTGTCCTGCAAGCCATTTTATATACACTGCTCACAAAAATCAGGGGATATTTAATTACGAGATATTTCATTTTGAAGGATCCCCTAATTTTTGTGATTGGCGTAGTTATAACTGTATTGAAAAATAAACTCTCTTGGGGAGCAAACATTATTGGGGGGGAATAGTCCTGATAATGAAGACATTTGAAGAGTGCTTTGTGCAGCAATCACTTGCATCCAACTTGATGTTGATGCTCAACATAAATCTAGAAAGTTGTGAGACTGTGTCTGTATTTTGGACATTATTAATTCAACCTCGACCTACGTATTTAAAAGGACACAAGGTGTGGAAGGTGAAATATTTAGGACCACAATAGGTTTGGATAAGAACAATTTAAATACTTCTACTTGGTTTAACAGTGTGCCACAATGTGATATGTGGAAAAGCCCAGTTCCAGCTATGGGAAAAAGCTCAGGTGTCTGTGCTCTTATCACTCATTCTAGGCAATCAGTACAGTGTAAATATGTTCTAAAACGCTGGTGCTTTTTTTTTCTTCTCGTTTTCAGATCATTTTCTGCAGTCCCTACAGATGGCTTTGCATGAAAACCTAAGTGAGCCAAAGGACTCAGGACAACATTTTATTTTAGAGACATAACAAAAAAATGACATCTGAACACCCCAGCAAGTAATGGGTGAGGGGGCCTAACTTTTAGGCCAGTGGTTCTCAAACTGTGGTACGTGTACCACTGATCGTAGGAGTGAGCATGAAGGAGCACGAGGCCCGATTACTTTGGAAAATGTGCTTAGCAATTATTTAATAATTAAGAACTATTAAATTATTGAAAAAATAAAAAGTTAACAAAAAACAAGTGTTTGAAGATGGTATGCAAGCACTAAACATGGGGATTTGAAGGATTAAACTTTTAGACGCTAAATATACCTACTAAGTAAATGTGTATTTCTGTAACGATCCACTGCTTTAGGCTATGTCCAGAACAAGGCCTCCATATTGAAAACTGCCAAACTAGATCAATGGCAAGTTTTTCCTAATACGAAAGTGGTCGGGTAGAATATCAAATAAGACCAGAATCGTCTCAAAAACCGATTGTCTCAATAGCAGTTCAAAAGTTATCAATAGAAAGTTCTAAATTTTTGTTGTTCATCACAGGTAACTAAAGATGGAACTGACAATTCTGATGTCCAGGGAACACAACTGCCGTATCATAGCAACATATTTCAATAACTGACACCCAGAAAGATCACCAATCTCACACAGCACTGTTAGATCCATTACAGCCAAATTCAGAGAAACCAGGACTGTGGACGACAAGCCGTAGTGATCATCCAAAGACATCCACCAACAAAAAAACCTCAATGGTTTTGGCAGATTTGTGAAAGGCCTGCGTGATTTTTGACTCACCCTGTAAATTTATGTAATATTAAGTTGATTAAATATTCAGAGCAGCCAAATTACCGCTAATAATAATGCCAAACGTGTTTAAATCACCTTTCTTCCTTATTCTCACGCTCAGTTTGAACTTCAGCAGGTTGTCTCTACCATGCCTAAGAGCATTGTGTTGCTGCCATGTGATTAGCTGATTAGATATTTGCAATAACACTCAGCTGAACAAGTGTACCTAATAAAGAGGCCAGTGAGCATAAACAATATTTTTTACTTCTTTACATCCTTTTCTCTGTGCACCTCTGATAAGCTGAAGCATTTCCTGCTTGTCATAACATGCTGCACTGTCAAAGCATTTCTGTATCTGATGTGATTTTTATTTTTTTTTTTAAATAAATGTATTTATGGGGTTGTGTGTGTATTGACAATGTCAATTGTGAAAAAGTTTCAACATTTCAAATCCTCCAGCAGTCTATTGGGTCTTGCTTAGTTAATTTACTGAGCACACAGACAAAAAGAGCTTCTTTATTTCACGGGAATGTGTGCTAACACGATAACTGCAGCCGGACACTCGAGCAACAATCTGACTAACGAGCTACAGAGAATCTGGCTGGATCCCAGTTAGCACACTAACCCAATAAGGAGGCTGTCAAATTAGTACACCAGCAAACGATGTCACTACGGCAAAGAACAATTTAGGGTAATAAAATGTGGATTGAAATGCAGGATGGGAGGAAGGATGACTGGACTGGTGTCTGATTTGACGTATTCAAATGTGCACATTTGTTACACTGTGGCTTACGAATGTGGGAGGGATTTCGTGCATTCAAACCCACCCAGCTTCTGAATTACAGAAGGCGTTAAAGCATACCATCAAACAACATTTAGGCCCTGAAACTTCACCATTGTATAAGGGTCAGAGTGTCACGTATCGATTCACAAAGAACAACAAATACTGGCTCAGTCCAGAAACAACCCAAGTGTCTCACTACTGTCAAACAGTGCAGTCGTAATTAAATCAAACACCTAATGATTGTTAAATTCATCAAGAAAAGCTGACATTTAAATGCAGATCCCCAGTCAAATTTCAAATGTCCTTATCAGGAATGATTGTGTAAGCAAGTACCAAAGAATCCTAACAGTTTGGATGGTAAAAATAGAGGGAAACATAATTTGGAAATAGTCCTGATGAGGCCAATGTGCGCCGTTTGTCATTCAAGTATATTCAATTTAGGAGTCCACATTAGTGATTGACAGATTACTTGGGTGGACTAATGCCATTGGCTTCCTGCCCTTATGAGGCAGACGATCAAAAATAATGAACAAAATGTTGGTTTCTTGCATTAGAACTTGCAGCTCAAACTGGGACTACTGAGTGATTAAAAACAAATAACTGATGAGATTCAGTTAGTGGGAGGCAGAATTAAAAAATAAATTCAATTCAATTCAATTAAATTAAAAAA